>SNQJ01S0118798.1:6024-33427 GCA_010110895.2 Picea sitchensis
CCAATGAATGTAATTCTTCAAGACATATAAGAAAAAACATTCCGTGGTTTTCTCCCGATTTGGGTTTCCACGTAAAACACTGGTGTACTGTGTATGTGTATGTTTGTTCATTTGTTCATTGATTATTTACTCTGCATTTATTGGATGATAATGCTTCATTAATATAACACTTGGATTATATGGTTAAAAAGGATTAAATTTCTCTATTAGTGATTCAACCCTGCTCTTAGTAATCCAATAGTCTAATGCTGAAGCTCTAGACACACTACTTCAACCCTGAGAAGGATCAATTTCAATTTCGCCATTTGTTTGTGTTGCTACCTGGATGCCTTCTAGCTTTCTGGAATTTGGTGGCCTTCAAGGTGATTGGAGACACACTTGGTAAATTCTTATATGTTGATCCACAATTTCTTGCGGGCCAGGATAGACGAGTTGGGCGATTATTGGTAGAGTTTGATTTGCAACAAGGTCTACCTATTGATTTGGTTATTGATTGGCACGAATTTTTGCACCAACAAAGGCTATATTATATTGGGGTTCCATTTATGTGTGCGAATTGTAAGGAAACGAGACATCTGCATCATAATTTCCCTGTGTTTCGAAAGGTTCTGCCTCCCTATTGTTATGGTTCAGAGTCCGATCCGGAGGTGGAGATGCAACAAAATTCTCCAAGTACTGAACTGGTCGGTAGTGTAGAGTCCATATTCCCTATGGAATTGGCTAGTGACATAGTTTTGGGTAAGTTAAAATCTTTGTGCCCTTGACTTTTTTCCTCATTGACTACACTTGATTTATTTAGGATTTGGGATTTCGAGATTTCGATTTGGAGACCTCCCATGAGTTGATTGACCCCAATCTGAATTTAAGGCTTGAGTGTATTTCCTATCCCTTATATGTCACTGTGGGAACTAGGAAACCTGGTTGGAGGGGAATCAAAAGAAGTACATGGAGGTTTGTAACAGGTTAGGGCCTTCCTTGATGGAATTGGGAAGGGTCTTGGATGTGCTAGATTTGGGAGGGGTGATTGGTGCTACCCCATTGAGAGGGATGTAGGATGATTTTCCTTCTTAGTGTTTGAATCCTGTGGACTTGGAGAGTCAGGATTTAGGGAAGGGGGGAAGTGTCAGCTTGGTAGCTACTTTAAACCCATAAGTTGAGGCTTTTTCTCCCTTGATTTTGGATGTTGAATCTTCTAGAATTGAAGAGGTTTCAATAAATCTTCATTGTGGTCACTCACAGTTAGACCCGGGGGGTTTGGGAGGGTTGTATGCTATTGGTAAGTCCTCGGTTTGGGAACCCGATTTAAATAAGTTGGAATATAGGAAGTCTTGTATTCCATTTTTAACTTTGATCCCTAAGACATAGTCGAGTGAGGATTTGGAGGTGCGAGATTCATCTACCCTTGAAGGACCTCCTGTTCCATCAGGAGAGGCTACTTTTTCTTTTGACTTGGACACCAAAACCTATGGGAATACAGGCGTAATTTCAAAGTACATAGAAAATTTTACTCAGACAGATCCGACTGTGACGAGTGAGATCGTTGATTCCTTAGTGAACTTTATCCCCTCTTATAAATGTGTTCTCAACCGTTCTTCTCTTATGATCTACTCAGGTTGAGATACTTTTCCTTTGACTTTAGCAAAGGCCCCTTTAGATGAGAAACTAAAAATAAAAACTGTGTGCAGTGCGGTGGGAGAGTCCACAATTTTGAAAGGGGCTATTTTTGAAGGACTGGAAAAAGATTTTTCCCCTGTCAAAACTAGAAGTGCTAGGAAGCTATGAAAAGAGAAGGAGACAAACGCCATTACCGGAGTTATGGCTGTAGATGGTCCTTGGGCACTTAGAGATCATAAATCCCTAGCGAGGGTTAAAAAATAATGTAGATTCTTTAAATATTAGAGGAGTTGGGGGTGCTCCAAAGTTTTTACACCTCAAAAGGTTTCTAGCTCTGGTTAAACCGAACATTTTACTTATCCATGAAACTATGGTCAATGATCTCAAAGTGAGGGAGTTTTTTTCTAAACTACTTTCGACTTGGAATTTATGTGGGGTGGACTCCTTAGGATTATCAGGAGGACTGTTATCCTCTTGGAATATAATAAAACATGACTTCTCTACTTTCCTGACTCCTGCAGGGATACTTTTAGATGGATGGGTAAAGGATTTGAACAAAAGAATAAAGTTGGTTAACTGTTATGGCCCATATGGAGACATACATGATTTATGGGAGAAGATTAAGAGGGATGGGTTACTCAAAGACCATAATCTAATTCTGGGAGGCAATTTAAATTTTACCATTGCAAATAGGGAAGTGTGGGGTCCCCACGCTAGATCTGATCCAATACATTCATACTTTAGCCAACTGATCCAAGATGAAGGATTGGTGGATATTGAACCAATAAAACTTCTTCCTTCCTGGAGGAATGGTAGAAGTGATCAGAACTACATAAGAAAGAGGTTGGACTAATTTCTGATAAATGAGGATTTAGCCCTGTCAGGACTCGGATACAAATCTTGGGTGAGCAATATTAAGGTATCTGATCATATGCCAGTGATCCTACATCTTGAACAACAAAAAGAAAATTATTGTTATCCATTTAAATTTAATTATGTCTAGTTGGAGGAACAAAAATTTGTTAACTTAGTGAGATTGTCTTGGAATGGGCTATTGGAGATAGAAAATTTAACTCCGATCAAATCTCTTGTACAAAAACTCAAACTGCTTAAATATTTGGTGATTAGTCGAGAAAGAAATAAAAAACTCTTGCCAAAGGATGAATTGATACAGATAGAACTTGATTTAAAATTCTCTATGCTGACTATCCCGAGGGTTTTGAGAAGGAGGAGGACAAAATATTGGTACTAGAAAAAGAAAAGAGAAAATTTTTCCTCTTAAATCAGTAGGAGGAAACCCAGAGACAAAAGAGTAGGATAAATTGGCTGGCTTCAGGAGACAGGAACACTAAGTTTTTTCATTCTTATGAAAATTCTATAAAACATGCCAATGCTATCTGGGATATTACTAGGGAGGATGGATCAATGGTCACTTGCCAACATGGGATACAAAAGGAAGCCATTGGATATTTTCACAATATATTTAAGGCTCAGGAAAACCTTACTATCTCCAATCAACTAGAATTTATAAGGGCTTATCTTAGGATTTTCTCTGAGGAAGAAGGCCTTAGAATTGATGATCCAGTTACCCCATCTAAAATATTAGCAACTCTGAAATGTTTTACTGTATCAAAAAGTCCTGGGCTGGATGGATGGACTGTAGAATTTTTCCTGTCTTTCTTTGATATCTTGGGTAATGAACTTCCAGAGGCGGTGTTGGATTTCCCTCTCTTATATTGGTATTTTTCTTACTTAGGATTCCTTATGGGTTATTATTATTCTATCTTACTATCATAGATTGAACCTGGTTCAGATTTGATAAGCTCCCAAAAAAATTCCCTTTAAAACTATCGGCCCCTTTGGTAGACCATAAGGCAACGCAACACACTGAGTGTACTACATAGTCTCATCCAAGATAGCTCTATGGGTGGCTGTAATACTCAGGTTTTTGCAACCTGGGAATGAGTGGATATCTATAGTTGTACTCTGTAATCTTTATTCAGTCTAAAATATAATTATAACAATCATTCTATTCATGCGTGTGGAATACTATATCTAACTAGTTAATTCATTCATCTAACATTCAACAATTAACCATCCATAAAGACGCATGCATTAATTCACATAACACAAGTGTTACCGTGGTTCACCCCTTCCTGGGATACGTCCACAAATATTTGGCTCTCAAGATTTTACTATGATTAAGTAATATATCACACCATGCGTGTTTACAATCTTAGGTACCATTCCCTTCCACAGGCTCCTCGATCCCTGTGAGGCTGACTAGATCGCACCAGGATCCTCAGCCTGCGAAATAACCCTCGGGATCGAGTTGCTCACTACTTCCCTAGGTCACCAACTTAGTGACTCATATAGTTCTTACAATTCTCTCTCCCTCTATGTGTGTTTGTGTCTCTCCCCCCTTTCTTCCTCTAAGTACTACTTATTTATATCCTTGGCTCACCAACCATTATGATACATTACAAAAACCCTAACCCTAACATAGTTAGGTCTTCCTTTCATGTGCACCTCATCTACTTCTCTTACACGTGCTTCTTTTCCTTCCAATTGTCCTTTCCTCCTTGCATGCTTCTCCTCCAAAAACAATTTTTCTTCTAGACTCGGCCTGCATCCAATAGGCCCACAACATTGACATGTGGCTCATGCTGAGCCACCTAAACTTTGTGTTCTTCTTCGACAGCTCTTGCGAGACCCTAGAACTTCTCTGTGATTTCCTTTGCTTGTGTTTGATCCTGCGTGGTATTTTCTCTGAGTGCGTCCAATACTTGCACTGCAATCTCGTCATTGATAATCCTTGCGCACTCTGCCTGAGTTTGTGCCATGTTATTATTTACCTCTTTTGCCTATGCAATGACCTCCACTGCCTGCTCTTGGAGAGGTTCCATTTGATCCTGTCGCGACTCGCTCCTTCTTCTCTGTCTGCACGGCTATAAGTTCTTCTTGCAGCTTCTTCATATCTTGTACTCCTTTGAGGTGCTCATTGATCGACATCGTATTATGCCTCTCCTTGAGGTCCTGGATAGCTGTGCTTATCTTCTCCTCTTCCTGGTTTCACTGCTAGACCTATTGATCCTCCTCCATCCTTGTCCATAGTTGTGCTTCTTTATCGAACAAGTTGATAGCTGCATGGACTTGTCGCTCCATCTCCTCCATATGCCCTGCTACTTCCTACTTCCTTTTCTCTTTCACCTCTGGGGGAGTGGTAGGAATGAGATGTTCCCATAGGTTCTCGATCTCCTACCTGTATTGATCGATTTTCTGTACAATCTGATTAGTCTTTTGTGTCATTGTGAGCTCTGTTGTCAGCGTGCTCTTTGGAATTTTGTCATAGTCTATAACCAATCCTTTCTCGATCCTATCTGCATGATATTTCTCTTCTTTGGTATCGAGCTTGACCTGCTCGAGCACCAATTCCAACTCTTCTCTATTTTCCTTCATTTGTTGCAGTTATGTTGTGTCTGTGCATGCACGTGATTGTACCTCCTGTGTGATGCTGACTTGTACAATGCCTTGGTTGGTATCCACGTCATTACCAACTGTATTTGGGCTAGATATTTCAAGGGTGTATGACCCACAATTTCATCCATGTGCATCATGCTAGGTGTAACGTGAAATGTCGAGCTCGGTTGTACTGTCGCCTAGATCCTATCCTGCTCGCTCGATCCAGCTTTGGCTCCTGTCTATGATGTTGTGGGGACTAATTATATTCCTTTGCTGACCTTCTATGTTTCTCTGATCTACTCGAGGAGATGCCTCATGTCTACCATATCATCCTGAATCTTGTCCTTTTGGCGTTGAGCTTTGTCAAAATTCTTCATTGTTCGATCCTGGACCATTTGGGCTATGACGTCTGCGTCGTCCTCGGTGATCGTATATTCTGGTGGTGTTTTGTGTGCCTTAGTTTTCTTGCGCACACCCCCCATTTATATGATTAACCTTTTGGTCTAGCCTTTCTCTTGCTGAGTAGAACTTGATGTGCTCTCCTGTGTTGTCTCAGTCTCTTTTTCCTGTTCCTACGGCGCGTGGGTGTTGTTCTTCTTCCCCACCTGGGTACCTTTCTTGGACACACCCCTTTCTTTTGTTGCATTAGGTTCTAGTCGGGCTTCTGATTCTTGGTCGTCGTTTTGTCTCCTAAAAGTATCTGTTCTTGCCCTACATTAGCCTCCTTATCCGCGAGAATCTCTTGATTCAATTCTGGAATCCTCCAGTCCTCGTTCCAATCCTTGATGGCCATTTCTACATCCTCTTCCTTGACATAATACCACAATTTTAACCATTCATTCTCAGGATCCTTCAGTGCTTGGATCCACACTGCATACCTCGTCGCTTTAAAGTTGGTTATGCCTTGATATTGTGCGATCACTTCTGGCGTAATCCACCAAGTGTTGGAAATGCTTTCCTGCAAGTCATTGTAATACCCTGCGAACTTGTCTTCATTCACACTATTGTTCTTAGGGTCTGAATTGCTCCCTAGTGATAGGTATCGCGTTGCATGACAATGATTGTATCTCTCAACAAAGTATGTATACTTAGGCTCCCTCCATCTGACCAAGGTGATCAGGACAAGTAACCAAGAATAGTGAAATTTTGTCCTCGGGTCTTGTGCATCCTTGCAGTCTTCCAGGAATAGATTTAACAAGTACGAGGCCTAGATGAGTATAGTGCCCTCCGCACACTGAGTTGCAATTGCGATGACCCCGACATGGACTTCCTCCTTGCAACACTTCCTGAGTAACTTGCACGCCATGATTTTTGTGGCCATCCTTATTGTTGCATCACTAATGTGCTTAATTATGATTCTGTGCGACCCTCTTTTTGAACCATATGTCTTCTTCATTTCCTCGGTTAGTGTCTTCTCCTTTGTTTTGTCATTGAAAAAATATGCGAGTGTCTCCCCCAAGGTGGAAGCCCTGTAATATATGTAATGAGATCTACGTCTATCGATACATGCTCTTCCACCCATAGGTATCCTCCGTGGGTAACTTCCATCCGCTTCTTGATGCAATTGGTTACGTCCCAACCCCTTCCAAAGTGTGGGATCTCCAATAGGCCTAGAATCCCAATTTTGGATAGTCTGGTTGCCAACTGTTTTGGTTGGTTAATTGGTTCACCGAAGTTTCCTATACCCATAGTATCCAAGTAAACCTTCTTTGCAAACTTCAGAAACTTGTCTTCTTCGGTCACATCATGATCTGAGTACCGTGTTGTTTCCACATGGCCTAATAGGTTACCCACGACACACACCCCTTCCAGAATGCGCAACAATACTATGGTTGTGGAAGCCTGCCTGCACGATGATCTTGCTACTGGCTGCTTGCCCTTCCATTGTGGTGGATGAATCGAGGTTCTATCATCCATTGTTCTCTCTTCTGCATACTCCTCTGCCCGGCCGGTGACAACTTCTACTATGACCTCTAATGGCTGCTCCAACGTGGTTGTGTGTGACCTTTCTGGTGCAACCGTTTTTGTCTGGTTCGGGGCCGTCCCATTAACCCTTGGGGCTTCTTCAGGGCTATCCGAGCACGAAGGATTTCTTGTATCCTAGGTCTGCTGGCTCTATCCTACTTCTAGCATATCGATATCCATGTCGACTGGTGATGTCTGTTGGATTTCCTCCACCACTAGTGTGGGGCTTCTTGGTTCCATATCAAGCGATAGGATTTCATCAAAGTTGACGAATTTCGAAGGCTGAGGTGTTTGTTGTTCGCTTCCTTGTGGCTATTGAGGTGCTTTGAGGTTGCTTCTAGGTCGTCTGCAGGCCTGGCTTGGTGCTCCTAGCTTGGGTGGTGGCATGGTGGTAAAGGTGTTCTCCACTGAGCTTATTTGGCTCTGTAACTCCTGTAAACTCACTCACTCCCTTGTATAATTTTTCGTTCTATGCTTTTCTCAATTTCCCAATAACCCTTCCCATCCCTGCGTGCTTACCTTTTATAGGAATCATGTGAAGCTTCTAGAAGACATTACCCAATTTGCATTTTGAATGAACTGGTGCTTCCCACGTACTAGCCATTGAATTCCCTTGCCATTGTTAGTTGGCACGATTAATGCGGTGTCCCGTCAATTTTTCTTGTCATTCAATTTTGATAGTCACCGTCCGTTGGCACCTATTTTCCGTACCCGCCATTTTTTATGTTTCTGCCTTTTAGTTACCATTGGTCCTTTCTCCATCACATTAGAGTTTCCTAGTGCACATGCCCATTCTATTTTCGACGTGCTATGCCTTTGTTTCTATCTTTTGATGTGTGGCACTTAGTTTTTTTTTTTTGTAAGTGCTAGTAGGTTGACTATCCCTATACAGCTTCAGTCGACTCCCATTGATCATACCTTTGATTTTTTTTCCTCCTAAATCCTTCAACTGTATAGCTCCCCCATCTGTGACAGTCTTTACTTCGTATGGTCCTAACCAATGCAGTTTGAGTTTTCCTTGGTGCTGAAGAGATTTACTGTCATACACCAAGACTAAGTCTCCTTCCTTGAAATTTTTCTTCTTGATATGTCTATCATGCCAAGCTTTGTCCCTTGATTTCTGTACTTCTTGGTGAAACCCTACTAGAATCCTATCTTCTTCAATGATAATCAATTGAATTAGCCTTTCCTGTACTGCATTTCTCTCTGTCATATTGGTAATGGCTATTACACGCAGACTAGGTACCAAGAACTCTAATGGCACCACTGTGTCTTGTCTATACACCAATATGAATGGTGTCTGCCCTGTCAATTGTTTGAATGTGGTCTTGTACACCCACAATACTGCTGGTATCTTCAAGTCCCAATTGTCCCTATTAACGTTGCAGATCTTTGTTAGTGCATTCTCGAGGATTTTGTTAAAGGCTTCGACTGTTCCATTTGCTTGAGGATGATATGGCATACTCTTTTGATGATAAAATTCAAACTCCTCAATCATAGCCTTAATAGTGATTTTAATGAAGTGAGTGCCTTGATCACTCATCAAAATCCCTAGGCATCCAAATATAGTGATCACTTGCTCAAACAAGAAGTGTGTTGCTGCCTCTGCACTGCAATCTTTTACTGGTGTTGCTTCTATCCATCTTGTTAAGTACTCTGTCGTGGTAAATGTACCTCATTACTGACCTTTTTGTTGGTGGGTTAATTGGTCCCACAAAATCTATTGCCCATTTGTCAAATACCTGCAAGGTTAATTTTTATCTAAGGGGCATATCATCCCTTCTATTCAGTTTACCCACCCTCTGACATACATCACATTTATGGCAGTAGTCCTTTGAGTCTCTATGAACCGTCGTCCATCATAGTCCTATGCGCAATACCTTCTATATAGTATCTTTGCCTGCATAATGTCCTCTTGCTATTGCCTCATGGGCTTCTGCTAAAATCCTAGGTCGTTCATGTTCTAGGACACATCTTATCAAAATGCTACATGAACCCATTTTATATAAGTGTCCTGCAATCAATTGATAGTTTGCAGCCCTGACTACTAGATTTTACTTTTGCGCATTGTTGAATTCTTGTGGCGCAGTCCATGTACGCCAATATTGGATGATGTCTCCAAAGTATTCATTGGCTATTTGGACTAAAAATAATTGTGCATCGAGAAAGTTGTCCTATAGATTCGTAGGTTCTTCCCCATTAGTGATCCTCGACAGGTGATCAGGTGCTACATTCAACTTCCCTGGTTTGACTATCACTTCAAAGTCAAATTCCCGGAACAACAATAACCATCGACAAATTCTCCCCCCCAACACTGGCTTGTTGACGAGGTATTTGAGAGATGAATGGTCTATGAACATATTGAAATGTTTTCCCAATAAATAATGTCTGAACTTCTGAAGTGCATAGAACATGACTAAGCCTTCTCTCTCCGTGGTATTGTAATTATGCTCTAATTCAGACAATTTTCTGCTAGCAAATGCTATAGGATGGTCCAATTCTCTTGATCCTGGTTGTGCCAGAATAGCTCCAAGTGCTATGGTTAATGCATCTACATGTACATGGAATACCCTTTTCCCAATCTAGGAATACTAGTATTGGTGCAGTTACAATCTTCTCTTTCAGGGTGTCCAATCCGTGCTGACAATCCTCATTCCACTGGAACTTGTTGTCTTTTCTTAACAATTTCTCCATTGGCGCAGTGATCTACACATACACTTTTATAAATTTCATGTAGTATCATGTGTGTCCCAATGTTGCTCTTAATTGACGGATTGATTTTGGTGGTGGTGGATTAACAATTACTGTAATCTTGGGAGGATCTACTAGCAATCCTTCTTTGCATACTATATGGCCCATTAATATCCTAAAAGGTGTTTCGAAGATGAAAGTATTGATTTGTAATGATACCTGACACAACCTACATCTTTCTAACATCAACCTCAACACCCCTACATGGTCTTTCAACAGACTATAGACTGTCCAATCATCGAGATATACCTCTAGAAACTGGTGGATGAATTATTTGAATGTAGCTATGACTACTCTAGAAAATATTGTTGGTGCATTCTTCAGTCTGAATGGCATGACTGTGTACTGGTAGTATCCGCATTCTGTGGAAAAAGTGGTCTTGTATCTGACTTCCGGAGCTATCTTGACCTGATGGTATCCTGAGAATCTGTCAGTGAATGAATAAGCTTCCTGTTCTCCTACGTTCTCCAACACCTCATCTATGAAAGGAGTAGGGAACATGTCATGTAGGCATGCATCATTCAAATTCCTCAGATCGACACATATCCTTATCCCCCCTTGTTTCTTTTCCTAAACTACCATCGATCTTACCCATTCCGATTCCTCAACATGTTCTATGATTCCAACCTCCAACATCCTATCGATTTCAGCTTTGAATTTTTTCTTATATATAGGGTTTAGTTTGTATGGTCGTTGTTTGATCGGTCTTGCCTCATCTCTGAGTGGTATCTTCATTTTTCCTAGCTCTCCTGCTATGCCTTTCATTTCTGTGAATGTTGTTGGGAATAGGTCGTTGTACTCATGCAATAACTCTATTATGCTTTCCACTATTTTCTCATCCCAGTAGTCTCCAATGCTGGCCATTTTGGGATTCTCAACTGTCCCAATGTTGAATTTCTTCACCTTGATTGGCACAACAAATACTTATGATTCCATAGGTGGACCTTCCACTTCTCTTTCACCTTCAACCTCCTCAGTTTGAATATTTCACGGGTCATCTTCATTTGGTGCTTCTTTTTGAACATGGTAACATGACAGTGGGTCTTTTATTATCTGTCTGTTTTTTTGTTGTTCTTCTATCATGAGTTCTGTTAGCATCAGAAGTCACTCCTGGATTGCAACAAGAGCAGAGCCCGATGCCCATCAGTTTTATGTCATGATTTAATTAAAAGGAGGTGGTCGAATGGAAAGAGACCCAGGAAAGCAGCTTTGACTCAGGATGGCCGGGTCTGGTATGTAGAAAAAAAGGGAGGTCTTGATCCTACTTCTGTCAGTAAGTTGATTAAAGGGTGGTAGATGGAAGACTTGCAAGAAGGGTGAGCAAGACTGCCTCAGACAACAGGCCTTCGACAACTTGAGGAGGAAAAACTCAGAAACCAAGATCCTCTTGACCCCAAGTTTCAAAGAACTGAAAGGTGGCTCGACTGGATCCTCCAATTTCGAGCCATTCAGTGTTGAGAAATCACAAGAACTGATTAGAAACCCTGCGACTATTACAATGATCCAACCTACATCATCCTATAATAGTGCAACTCGACTGGATCCTCCAATTCCGAGCTGTTCTAACGCAGTGTAAACAAAGAGATGGAAAGAGGCTGACATCCATAAAGTAAGAAGTCTCAAATGCCAATACATAACCAAAGCGACCAACGCTTCATCAAAACTTTACAACCGGGAGCCTTGCTCAACCATCCCCCTTTTTACGAAAATGGAAAAATTGCCTACATATACTCAAAAAGAAACCAGCAGCGAAACCAAGACACTGCATTAAAAACATTGCGTTTGCATGCCCACTGACAATCTGGACATGCAGACTCTGGCAGATCATGCACCTATGGCAGACGCAATCGAACTCTTGACCGTCCTGTGGGTGAACTCGATGAGGATGTTGTAGGTGCCAGTATGGTTTTGAGATGTAGAATGACGTGAAAGCCTCACCCTTCGAACTCCCAAATGCCAAAAAGCCGACGTGACTAGATATCGCACCACGCGTCCCTTGGATGGACGATTGATATCCTTTCTTGCATGTAATATAGACGTTACCCATCACGCTAATCCTGACGCAACTCCGCTAACCGCGATTTCCAGCCGATCGTCGATCTACTTTTATAGATGAATCTAGGCCATTGACAACGTAATTTCGCCCGCTCACTTGATTTTTAGCCTGAAATGGGGCTTTACGTGCTACGCTTGGGCGTTCTTCATGTAACCTACAGACCTGGATGTTCTCAGGCACAAGACAAGAAATGTCCCTAACAAGTTCAACTTCTGGTTGTTTAATGAATATCACCCCTCTGATTTGTTTGAGTGTTGAGTCTATATTGGGGTTCTCATGCTCAAATGAGAAAGTGACTATAATTTTTTGTTGTAATACTGTCTAGTTTGTAGTTCCTCTATGTAATTACTAGTCTGTATACTAATTTTTTGGAATCCCTTCTAATGTGAAAAAAATGATGAGGCCATTCCTTCGGTGGTTTCACTATCCATAGTGTTTTGCAATTCTCCAAGTGTTCTTCTGGTGCCCCTTGTCCATCATATTTCTGTAGTTGGTTGCTTCCCTATTCAACACCAAACCTAATACACAGTAACCGCTTACATTGGTACCAATCCTTAACTGTTTGTTTGTGTACACCCCACCCTCTTGTAGTTGTTTCCTTGAGTGCTATATCCAGGGATATGAGCCTATAATTTTCTAACACTTCATCTTTGTATCGTACCAAGAATACTTCTAAATCATTCACCCCATGGAAGTTGGGAGGTTCCTTTATCTCCATACCTACCCATCTAACTATGCGGTCTATTCTTGCGAATCTTCTTGTAGAGACTTCGTGTAACCTTTGCTGCCAATTTTCTAAGCTTGTATATGAGTCTGACACACATAAGGTAATGATCTTCTAACTGAGTACCCCATTTGTAGTTGGATTCACATAATCTTCTTTTCAAGTGGTTGTTATGTACAACTGGTTAATTTCCGCCAGGTCCAAGCAAGTAGGTTCTACAAACCTTTCCCCTTCTGATGGGTCCAATGGCGCAATGACTTTGTATTCTCCTGAATCGAATGCCATCTTCCTCGTCTTTAAGTTTATTATGGTTTAGTTTTCAAATGCCAATCCAAGCCAAGCAATGCCAAATAAGGTGTTGTGACATCCACTATCTCGCTTACTTCAAAGTCGGCTTTAGTGCACACTCCATCTAGATATACTATCACTTATTTTAGTCTTCCAATTGGTAGAACTCTGTGTTGATTTGCTAGTTTCAGCTGAATAGGTGAATATCCTAATGTGGGTTCTCCCATACATTTCCATGTATTCTTAGGTAATACATTTACTTCAGATCCTAAATTCAGTATGATATCTCCCATGTTGAAATCTCCAATGTTGGCATTCAATCTGAATTCCCTATTTGTTTTCCTTCTTGTATGCAAATGATTAACTGTTTTATGTTCTATATTTCCTTCTTCCTCTATGCTACATCTTTCTAGCATATTTTGTAATACTTTAATAGAGGATGGATCATTTAGTAGTTTAACACAGGATTTCAAAAACCCTTAATCGTACTTACTTGTCCCAACCACTGTGTTTCTTTGATGTGATCCAACGATGGAGGCATATCGTACGCTAATACTTCCTTATTATATTGCATAGTTGATGTCGATGCAATTTATGGCTTCATAAATGCTTTTCTAGATTGCTTGAATATCTCCTTTTCATTCTGTGCATTAAACTGCTTCTTTGGTTCAACATTCTTCTTCACCCATTGGTGTTGTGCTAGCTCTTGTCTTACTGCATCGTTTCTTGTTTTAGCTCCTCCCCACATAACTATGTTGATGTTTCTTCTCTCATCCCTTACTTCTGCTGAAATCTACCGTGTTAGCACCAAAATTCGCCTTTCAGATTGCGGGAAAGGCAAGCCTGATACCCATCAGAGTTTATGTCACAGATTGGTTATGAAAGGGTCAAATGGGCATAGTCTCAATAAAATATCATCTTAAATCAGGAAACTAGACTAATATGCATGGACATGTGAGGTCTTATCTTAACTTCAGACAATAAGTTGTAGTAAGGGTGAGTAGGAGGAAGACTTCGATGAGAAAAAGTAGAGATTTGCCAAAGAAATCAAGTCTTTCAACAACCCAAGGAGGAACAATTTAAACACAAGAACTTCTCAAATTTAAATCTCAAAGAAACTGAAAGGAACTATAACAACACTATAATAAAAATTTCATCATAATGCAGTCACAATAATTCAAGTGAATCATTAAACCATGAACTCTTTCAGCATCATAGGGAAACAAGAGGGAGTAAGAAAGATGACTGTCATTAAACAATATGTCTCAAATTCATATACATAACCAGAGAACTAGAATGTTCATTAAAACTTTACAATATGGGAGCTTTGCTCTACCATCGACCCTTACAAAATATCAAAACTGAGTATATATACTCAGAGCCACTAGCTCCCACCAGGAGTGCACTCTGGTCACTGCATTCAAGGCTCAATGTCCACATTTTCTTCTGTAAAGCTGCACTTGCATTATTCTGTCAGATGCAAGATCAGATCAGTATGGGCTTTATAGGAAAATCTGTTGACAAGGGAACTTTGGGTTGACAGTCTGCCTCCACGGACAATTCTTCCATGATTTCCATTTATGGAATGAAATGAGGTTTCAACCACCCCTCTAATTTCATTAACTACTTTCATAGGGATCGAGAAGAGACCTAATACTGATGCATGTTCTAGGCAGTGCCAATGATCCCTTTGAACTAATCTCAGGGCTTTGAAACTACGCAGCCCTTTGCTGAGACCAAGATGGGCGCTTTGGGCCTTTGGCGCGACTTTTCTCCATTGCTCCACATGACCTTGAGCCATGACCTAAGGCTCCCATGTGAAATTTCAGGATTTCTCATTTCGGGAGTTTTCAATCCATTCAACCTCCAAAATATCGATGCTCAATCCTACGAAATGACCTATCCAGATCGACGATCAGACTCGTTTTGAATCTGATGGCCAAGATCATTTCCTCGAATGGCCTCAACTGCTTTCCACTCAATAAGATACTACCTTTCATTTATCCCCACTTTCCATATGAACATAGGTTGCGACCGGGTGCCTAATTCATAGGCATTTTGAGATTTCGTGTTTCGCGAGTTTGCATTGTGTTCCATGTTGAAATCTTTGAGTCGTGAAATTGCGATTGTTTGGATCGGGCGACACGTGTCCCTTTACATCAGACGGTCCTGATGAACATCGACATTTCGGGACCTTGGGCCATCGACATTTCTGACTTCATCTTTCTCGAAATGACTTTATTCACGTTGATCCTACACCACGTGTTCTTTTGGAATGGATGACCAAGATCATTTCGTGACTTCGCACTTTGCGAGTCTTCAAGACTCTACCCTCTTACTTTCCCGACTCACGAAATCGTGAAAATATGATCCAATGGTCTAGATATCTCCTTTAATCAACGACTACAATGTTTTTGCGATTTTGCATTTCGCGAGTTTTGATGACTCTGCTCCTTGACCGCTCCATCTCACGAAACCATGAAATGATGATCGTGCACCATGTGTCTTTCACAGCACCAACAGCTAGGATTCGCCTCGTGATTTTAGATCTCTGTCTGATGCTATACTTCGTGTAACTCTATGATCCTGATTGCCTGATGGTCACCGATATTTTTTGTCTGATGGATCCGATGAACGAGACTGAGCCTATGCTTGATGGATTTTCGCCAACCAAGTACATGCGTGCCTTTTCACAGTCACGCCCTGACATTGGATGAAAAACATTTGTGGGTTTTTTAAGCACACTTCTTTCACATTTGGTCACCCAATGACCAACTTCAAAGGAAAACAATCCCCTTGAAAAAATATGTGATATCATTAGGCTCCATGGGGGATAGAGTCCTCCCTGTGAGGCTCTAAGATCTCCCTTTGCAATTCCAGTCGCCTTCTGTTGGGCTATGGAGTCAAGCTCAAAAACACCCTGCTGAAGACTATAAATCCGACAAGTAAAAAAGAAAATAAACACACATGCTCCAAGGAGCTTATTTATGTACAAAAACCTAAGCTAATTGATTTTTACAAAGTGCTAGGTGAAAGCAAACTTCCACCATAGCCACCCAGAGTGTCTGGTAATATGATCCTTTTCTTTCCTACAGATAATCCACAAAAGGCTAAGGAAGTATGACAAAAAAACGAGGACATGGCTTGGAACACTGACTATACCCCCAAATGATGATAAGGTGAATAAAACTGCAGGCTTCAATGCTTTTGGAAAACATATCTCCATATATAATCCCACAGGGTCACAAAATTTATAATCAGGGGAGCTCAACTGGTAAGAAATTAACTCCTGTCCTTTATTGCGGCTCACCCGTCATGTGATGTTCTCAGATTGCACATGTGGGTGGAGAACTTATGCAGGTTGGTTGATACCAGGTGATACCTGCTCAATTATAGGTTCTAGACAAGAGATAAACTGCCCACTAAGCTCCTCCTTTACATGCTGCTCTATGATTTATGTGAGTCTAGGATAGCTAATTTCCACCCAATGCTTTTCCTTAATTAATAGAGGAAAAGACTCTATAGTGTGGTCTTGGAAATATTTCATAACACCATACTCACCTGTGAGTATTGGTGAACTAATGCAATTTGAACATTTCAGAAAATATGAAATGTAGGACTCCATGTATATGGACACGGGATCATGAATATTGTGACATAATCCTAGCTGCTTTAGAAGGCCAGGATGCTCCTCTGCAAAAATATCTCTGCTCATAAATAAATGCCCTTCTTATTCATCTGAAACCAACTCTCGATCATCAATAGTTGCAATTTTTTCTCTAGAAAAATGATCATAAGATAAAGGGGAAGCAATATTTAGACCATGATAACTATGATCAGTCAAGAACATACAACTATTTATGCAATCAACTACTGCTAGATGCTCAAAATGTTCTGGAAACTGGTCATAAGATGAATATGTATTCCTGCCCATAGAAAAATCTGCAAATGATAAAGAACTTGATTCCAACTATGAATCATACCTACTTCCCGGTTATTGTTCCAGATCTGATTCATGTTCACTATCTTCTTGCTCAGAATCTGAAACAAGCTGACAGTCTTCTTCCACATGTTCATACAAATCTGTGTTCCTATGAACCCACCTGCTAGCCCTCATGTTCTCTTCAACCTCTCCAACATCCTCAAATAGATGTCTCAACGATGAAGATTTCCTCTCTCTCAGGAGAAGGACAAGCTCTGGATTGCTAGCCATAATATAGTACACCATGGAAGCAATCTCTGTGGGTCTGATATCCATAGGCATGCTATGATAGATGTTGTAAAACCTCCTATTGAAGACAACCAAGGCTTCATCTTCCCCTCTCCTCAAGGCATTAAACTCAAACCAGTATTGATCAAGGAATTTGTTCTCACCCCAACACTTTAAAAAAGCATGGTATAGCTCGGTCCAAAAACCAATAGAACCGGCTTCCAGACATCTAAACCACACAACAACATCTACATACATGGAATGTGAGAACAACCTCATGGTAACATCATCATGAATGATCTCAAACTGATCAATACATTTATCAAAGGCCCCCAAATGCCTCTCAGTTGTAACATGATCCTCCCCAGAAAACCGAGGAAGATACTCAAAGGAATCAAGAGGATAAGGGTTAAGGCGATATGGCAGCCTCAAAGGTTTAAACAACTTATTTTTTATTTTAATTTCAAAAGTAGTGGGCTGAATATGGGATTCAATAAGAGGATGGGGAGGCTCAACAGGAATAACAAGAGGTAATAAGATTTGAGAAGACTGTGAATTATTTTCAACCTCCTCAAGGCTACAAGGGTGATCAATTTTGAGAGGAGATGCAATAGAGATCTCACTTTTATGAATAGGTAGAGGTGAAGGCACAAGATCAATATCTACAACACAAGAAGGGGGTATGATTTCTTCATCCAAGGATGGATGAACAAAAGAAGGCTTAAGGACATCTGAATATACAAAGCAGAGGATAATCCTCTCTATAAGTAAAGGGAAAGAGAGAAATGAGATGATAAAGAAAAATGAGATTTCATGAAGCAAGCTCATAAACTGATACCTGGTATTTCCCTTTGGCATGGTCATCTTTCTGTCAACAAGATCCTCTCTAATGGAGTCTTTGATTGTGGAGTTGCTAGGTGAAAGATATGCATAATGAGTGTGTCTAGTCTTTGTTCACCATCAAAGACTAGATATGAGCATTGTGTTCTCCCAGGGGCTACCAGGTGTAGCCAGAAGAAGTCACACTAAAACAGCGGAGCCGAGACAGTGGAGTCGCCACAATGAATTCGCCACAGTGGAGTCGCTAGGTGCAATCACAATCTTCAAAGGTTTTGAATTCTGATGCACCTTCAGAATTAGGATTTCATTGTCATTCTCCCAAGGAAGATATCTTCACTTTCGTCCTCGGCAACGATGCCATAAATGTTAGCACCAAAATTCACCTTTCAGATTGTGGGAAAGACAAGCCTGATACCCATCAGATTTTATGTCACAGATTGGTTATGAAAGGGTCAAATGGGCGCAGTATCAAGAAAATATCATCTTAACTCAGGAAACTGGATTGATATGCACAAACATGTGAGGTCTTAGCTTAACTTCAGATAGTAATTTGTAGTAAGGGTAAGTAGGAGTAACACTTTGGTGAAAAAATGTAGAGATCTGCCAAGGACATCAAGTCTTTCAGTAGCCCGAGGAGGAACAATTTAAACACAAGAACTTCTCGAATTTAAATCTCAAAGAAACTGAAAGGAACTATAACAACACTATAATCAAACTTTCATCATAATGCAGTCACAATAATTCAAGTGAATCATTCAACCATGAACGTTTTCAGCATCAGAGGGAAATAAGAGGGAGTAAGAAAGATGATTGTCATTAAACAAGATGTCTCAAATGCATATACATAAACAGAGAACCAGAATGTTCATTAAAAATTTACAATACAAGATATTTTCTCTACCATCGACCCTTACAAAATATCAAAACTGAGTATATATACTCAGAGCCACTAGCTCCCACTAACATCCACATTTTCTTCTGTCAAGCTGCACTTGCATTCTTCTGTCAGACGCAAGATTAGATCAGTATGGGTTTTGCAGGAAAATCTACTGACAGGGGAACTTTGGGTTGACAGTCTGCCTCCACAGCCAATTCTTCCATGCTTTCCATTTATGGAATGAAATGAGGTTCCAACCACCCCTCTAATTTCATTAACTACTTTCATTGGGATCGATAAGAGGTGCCAATGATCCCTTCGAACTGATCTCAGTTCTTTGAAACCATGCAACCCTTTGTTGATACCAAGATGAGTGCTTTGGGCCTTTGGCGAAACTTTTCTCCATTTCTCCACACAACCTTGGGCCATGACCTGGGGCTCCCATGTGAAATTTTGGGATTTTTCATTTCGGGAGTTTTCAATCCATTCAACCTTCAAAATATCGATGCTCGATCTTGCAAAATGACCTATCCAAATTGACGATCAGACTCATTTTGAATATGATGGCCAAGATAATTTTCTCGAACGGCCTCAGCTTCTTGCCACTCAATAAGCACTGATATTTCATTTAGCCCCACTTTCCATATGACCCTAGGTTGTGACCATGTGCCTAATTCCCAGGCGTTTCAGGATTTCTCATTTCGCGAGTTTGCATTTTGTTCCATGTTGAAATATATTAGTCACAAAATCACGATTGTTTGGATCGGGCGAAACTTGTCCCTTTGCATTAGATGGTATTGATGAATATTGACATTTCGAGACCTTGGGACATCGACATTTCTCTCTTCAGCTTTCCCAAAATGACTTTCTTCACGTTGATCTTGCGCCGGGTGTTCTTCTAGAATGGACAACCAAGATCATTTTGGGACTTCACACTTCACGAGTCTTCAAGACTCTACCCTCTTACTTTCACGACTCACGAAATCACTGAAAGCTAATACAATGGTCCAAATCTCTCCTTTAATCAATGACTTCGATATTTTCGCAATTTTGCATTTCGCGAGTTCTGATGACTCTGCTCCTTGATCACTCCATCTCGCAAAACCACGAAATGTTGATCGTGCACCACGTGTCTTTTGCAACACCAATGGCTAGGATTGGCCTCGTGATTTCAAATCTCTATTTGACGCTATACTTCATGTAACTCTATGATCTTGATTTCTCGATGGCCACTGATCTTTTTTGTCTGATGGATCCGATGGCCGAGACTGAGCCTATGCTTGATGGATTTTCTCCAACCAGGTATGTGCACACCTTTTCACAATCACGCCCCAACATTGGATGAAAAACATTTGTGGGTTTTTTAAGCACACTTCTTTCGCATTTGGTCACCCAATGATCAAATTCAAAGGAAAACAATCCCCTTGAAAAAATATGTGATAACACACTGAGCATTCTGATTTTTCTGATTTCTCTTCTCCTGGATATTCCCTAATAGTGTCATACATTCTTTTGTGTTATGATCTGATGCGCGACAATACATACAGGTCATTGGTGGAAGTGGACATTTTCTTGCATAGTGTCCTGTTGTTGACAGTTGTAGCATACCACTAGTCCTCTGCCTCTTCCAAATCCTCCTCTTGCTCTTTCTCCACCTCCGTAGCCAGCTCAATCCCCTCATGGTGCATTATACTCAGGCACTTGGTTATACTACACAGGATTATAGTGTGGATGCGTGGTATTGTACTACGGTTGCGTAGTGTTATATTGTTGTTGTGCAGTGTTATATGGGGCTGGTACTTGGTTAAAATATGGTGTGGCTTTCCCGATCAACATTTTTTACTGCACCCTGTATGCATCTGATGTTGTATCCCTCATGAGGTCCATGGTTCTGCAATCTTTGTCATCATGGACTACTAGCTTGAAAAAGTTTCAATACGATCTCTTCGGTATCGTCTAGCACTTCTGCATCATTGGGCAGTGATATGGATCATGTTCCTGTTTCTTACATATCTCACACCATAGTCCTCATGTTGGAAAAGGGTTTGGCATTCCTGCTTCCATGTACTGCACGAATGTTGGACATTCATTCTTATGATGTCCTTATGTTCTACATGTGGTACACCAAACAAATTCTCTTTTGTCCTTACCTTTGTTCTGGTTTAGATGGAATGTTAAGTTCTTCAAATCCTCCTTCAACTCCTCTATGGTTGGATCTGTCTTCTGATATTGGTTCTCTTCAAGTTGTAGGGTTGTCTATAGAGCCTCTGCCTGTGTCTAAAACTTATGTTGTCGCAACACATATTTCAAGTGTGGTAGTAGTGAATTGACGAACATATTCCTATGCTACATATCTGTCATGACATATTTTATCTTTCCCTTCAATCATTTGAATCTCTGGTCGATCTCCCATACAAATTCTCCTGGTTTCTGTCTAATCTCTATCATCTCGTTCATGTATTGATCCTCTGAACTAGGCTTCTGGAACTCATTTAGCAACAACTTCTTGATATCTCGAATCATTCTAGTTTTCCTTGGAGGATTGTTTGCAGCTAAACTCATGTACCAATCCACTGCACGATCTCTTAGCATGATAGCTAACTATGCAAGTTTAGTGTCCTCGTCTGTGATCTGTTTCGCTTCCCATATATTTTCATAGATAAACAGGTGCTTCTTCAGGTCTTCCAATGCCTCTCCTTTGAATTCTGGTAACCTGATGGCGGGATCATGTCTTGTCATCCTAAATGTTGAACTACTACCTTCACGCAGTATAGATACTTGACTAATGCTTCCTGAATTGGCTCCCCCATTTGTTTTTTCTTGTGTAGATGTACTTCCTGTTGCCTTCCTTCTCCTGAAATTCGGTTGTCTATGTTGGCATGTTTACAAGAAGAGCGTGCTTGTCATTGATGGCAAGAAAAATAGGAAAACAACAATGATAGAACCATTGCCAAAGCTCAGGAGAGACAGTGTTTTCGGATGTGCAGACGAGGTCCAAGAGACGGAATCGTAGGAGGAGAAAAGGTCAAGACCTTTGAACACTTAGAAAACCTTCTAAGTCAGAGAGATAAAAGCTCAGAAGGGAAAGCACAATATTGAAACGTGATCAGGGTCAAACGATTGAGAATTTGATTATCTAAATACCTGACAACTGTTGGATCATTCTAAGTGGAAGGACAATATAAGCTAGAAGAGTAGCACTGCAGATAGATCGAGCCATAGATCTAAGAACATGATCGATGAACAACATTTGGTTCACGTTAAAATTTGCGAGGAGGTTACTGTTCGGGAATCTTACTTCAGAAGAATTGGCAACTTGAAAGTTGAATTACCTGAAGCCCAAAAATCCGAAATGAATAAGGACCATCGGATCTGGAGAAAATGTGATGATTGTTAGATCAAGGAGAACCATGTCAGCAGACCATGTCTACAAGGACATGTGGCAAACCAAGTTGGTAGACCAAGTCAACTGTCAGATTGAATTAGTGGAAGGACAGGATAAGAAAGGGCTAAGATATGATATCTTGATCACCTGAATATCCGTCAGCTGTCGGATCAAATTAATTGAAGGATAATATAAACATGGAAAAAAGGATGAGTTCTCGATTATCCGAATACTCATCAACCATCAGATCAAATAAAGTGGAAGGATAAGATAAGCAAAGTTGGAGGGTCGTTGGATTTAAACGAAGGCAAAACAACATTGCATACAAATCAAGCCGTTGATCTAAGTCCTTGATCAAATGATTATCATTCGTTTTGAGTCTAAATATGTGGGGAGGTTATGCTTTGGAAAAATATCACTTCTAGTTTCAAGTTGAGAACTAAAATACCCGAATCCTGGAGAGCCGGAGAGTCGAAGTAAATTTTCGACCGTCGGATCATCCGAAGAAGATCACAACCGTCAGATCATTCGAAGAAGACCTCAAGCGTCAGATCGTCTGAAGACAATCTGGGCCGTCTGATCCAGAGTGTAAGTTTGAGATTTGAGATTTCAGAAGTCTAGAGACCTGAAGAATATCTCGATCGTTGATTGAGAAAGGGGACGCAAAACCATTGATCTAGTTGAAAGGTCAAATTCACTAAGTGGAGGCAGGGCCATTGATTGAGAAGGACAGGTGTCCATGGATCATCGAATTCAGAAGATTGGCGTATGAAAGAAGGCAAGGTTTGACATTTGAAACTCTCGAAGCCCAGATCACGAAATAAATCACATTCGTTGATTTAGGGAGGTTAGATCTGATCCGTAGATCGTGAAAGAACAAATATGAACCATCCGTTCAGGAGCACCGTCAATATTGTGAGATCGATGGCCCCATCGCATTGTAGGGTCAGAACATGCCCAAGTCTTAATTTTTTGTGAGCGGGCCGCAATCGAAACCATGGTTTTGGAGAAAGGACACGTAGAGGCTCGTAGTGAATTGTAGGGTGAAAAGCGGGTTTCCCTCAAACTTCCTATGGATGCACCCACAATCACGTGGTCACATGAAGTTCATCGCCCAAGGTCATAATGAGAAACAAAGCTAGCACTCACTAGTCTGAGATCGGGAAGCACCCTTTGAATAGGCGTTTGGTCACTGTCGGTGGTCACGTGAAGGAAGGGGCTTAGAAGCCAAAAATGACTTACTGTAATTACCATACAAGACGAAGAGTGACGACTGCCAGAGAAGCAAAAGAATCTCAGGATAATGCCCAATAGTGATGATCAGGCTCAGGATAAATGCCAAAGAAGCTAAAGAATCTTGGGAGAATGACCACTTATGATGAATAGATTAAGAATAACCGCCAGAGAAGATGAAGAGTTCGAATGATGATCCAGAAGATGACTTGGCGTGAGAAAGACATGAAGAATAGTGAAGAGAGCATGCTTCTTCGATAGTGAGGCATGTCAGTAGCAAGAGGAGTTGTGAATGATCTGAATGGAAGATCATAGATGCAGTGCAAAGTATGAAGAGGCATCAAAGATCATGAAAGTTGAAAGAGAAGCTGAACAAGTGTGTGCAAAAATATGTGAGCAACAACAAGACATTGATGCAGGAAGAGAAGATCAGTGTAGAAAAACAATGATGAGATTGGTAATCCATTGATAAATACGGTATCACTGTAATAAATTTTAGTAAAAAAATATTTATATTTCAGGGTGGTAGGGTGGTGCTAGGGAGGACTGGTTTCCTCAGAGTTTCAAGTGGGTTCTTGAACACAGGGAGTTGTAGCTTCCATCTGGTTGCAACAAGAAGAACCAGGGTGGTAGGGTGGTGCAAGGGAGAACCATTGTTCTCTATTATACAGGTTGGTGTTGTGTGACTAGAAGTTGGTGCTGGAACACTCAGGGAGTTGGTGCTTCCTTCTAGTGGGTGCTAGAGAAACCAGAGAGTTGGTGCTCTCAACAAGTTGTAGCTTGTAAAACAAAGGTGGTATCCTCACAAAGAGTTGGTTCTCATAAGATTGATCATGTATAGAACATAAAAGGCTGCCTATCATTCCAAGAAGAAGAGGTTTTCTCCCTTTATGGGTTTCCTCATGAATATCTATCTCTGTGTATGTCATATGTGTGATTGATGTTTATTATTTCTGTTGTTCATGACTTGCATAATCTTGATGATCACTTAGAGAAGGTTAATACAATTTTAATAGGAATTTTTTTTTTTTAAGAATAGTAACAATTGATTCTCCCCCCCTCTCGGTTGTCTTAGTATTTCCAACAGTCTAAATGGTGGTGTTTTTCTTAGTGTTTTAGTCGCACATGGGTTTATGGGTTCCACACTGACACTAATATGGATAGGAGTTTTCCCTTCTATTCCCCCTCTTGGACCTCTCGTCTTCCTCTCATATGTCGCGTGCATAATTTCCTCAATCTGCTCCACATCCCAGAGATCCTCTACCTCCTCTTCATCACTTTCCAAGCCTTCCCTCATGGCTATGGCTCTCTTCTAGGTGTTCACCTTATATTGGTAGGGTACTCCACTGCGTGTATTTATAGATGTTTCCATGATCTGCTTGATCTGGTCTTCGTTGATCATAATTGGGTCCAAGGCCTCCTCCTTCTTTCCTTTATCCACTTCTCCTTCCATTTCTCATTCTCATGGTAACCTGATGGTGGGATCATGTCCTGCCATCCTAAATGTTGAACTACTACATCCGTGCGGTGTAGATACTTGACCAATGCTTCCTGAACCAGCTCCCCTAGTTGTTGTTCCTTGTGTATATGTACTTCCTTCTGTCTTCCCTCTCTAGAAATTCGATTGTCTAAATGGTGGTGTTCTTCTTGGTGTATTAGTTGCACATGGGTTTATGGGTTCCACATTGACACTAATATGGATAGGAGTGTTTCCTTCTATTCCTTCTCTTGGACCTCTTGTATTCCTTTCATATGTCACATGTAGGATTTCCTCAATCTTCTCCATAGCTCAGAGATCCTCTAACTCCTCTTCATCACTTTCCAAGCCTTCCCTCGCGACTATGGCTCTTTTCTTGGTGTTCACCTTATATTGGTATGGTACTCCACTGCACCTCTTTCCAACAGTAGCCATGATCTTCTTGATCTTCTCTTCATTCATCATAATTGGGTCCAAGGCCTCCCCCTTCTTTCCTTTATCCACTTCTCCTTCCATTTCTCCTTCTCCTGTCAGTGCTTTCCCCCTTCTCCAATTTACGCAGGGAAGTCTAGCTGTTTGATTCCATTGTCATTACACCTTTGTTATATAGTAATGTCTTAATGGAAGTATATAATGCTCTAATGTACCTACCTTGAGGTCCCTTCAAGAACTCTTGTTCAGCTGTGTTGTAATACTTCGTTGTATCTACTGCAAATTCTATGATAAATCCTGCAACAATGTTGTCTAACCAGAAATTTACTGTACGCGTAAACTTATAATCAACTCATTGTAAGTGCGCGATCTCTTCAGGATTCCACTCTAGTTGTATGATCCGATTTGTAGGATGGTTTTGTTTCAATCTTTTTATCCACTCTTGCAATACATGAGGGAAATCACAAAAAAATACTTCATGCAAGTCACTGAATACATACTTGTTCATATATTTGCGCGGTGAGAACTTTGGATTTCTGTTATCTTTTTGCGCAAACTCTAGCTCCTTTGTCTTCAACCAACTCTCTATCTCTACCTTCGTTGGATTCCACAGTCTCAACATTCCATTTTATATTTTCATTCTCTCAACAACTTGTTGTCCGATTCAACACTCTTTTGATGCGTATTCCACAAATCTCACATACTCAATCCCATTTTCTTCCAATTCAACCGGCAACAAAACCATTTTTTGGATTTCCCTCTCTTGTATTGGTCTTTGTATTACTTAGGATTCCTTATGGGTTATTCTAATTCTATCTTACTATCATAGATTGACCTTGGTTTAGATTTGATAAGCTCCCAACGAAATCCATTTAAAACTATCGCCCCCTCTGGTAGAACAAAAGGAAACGCAACACACTGAGTGTACTACAAAATCTCACCCGAGATAGCTCTATGGGTGGCTGCAATACTCAGGTGTTTGCAACTTGGGAATGAGTGGAGATCTTCGGTTTTACTCTATGATATTTATTCAGTCTAACATCTGATTATAACAATCATTCTGTTCATGCATGTGGAATACCAGATCTAACTAGTTAATTCATTCATCAAACATTCAACAATTAATCAACCATAAAGATGCATACATTCATTCACATAACACAGGTGTTACAGTGGTTCACCCCCTCCTGTGCTACATCCACAAAGATCTAGCACTCAATATTTTATTATGATTCAGTAATATATCACGCCGCATGTGTTTACAATCTTAGGTCTCATTCCTTTCCACATGATCCTCGATCCCTGTGAGGCTGACTAGATCGCACCAGGCTCTTCAACCTGCGAACTAACCCTCGGGATCGAGTCACTCACTACTTCCCTAGCTCACCAGCTTAACGACTTGTATAGTTCTTAAATTCTCTCTCCCTCTGTGTGTGTCTATGTATCTCCCCCCTTTCTTACTCTAAGTACTACTTATTTATATCCTTGGCTCACTAGCCATTATGATACATTACAAAAACCCTAACCCTAACGTCGTTAGGTATTCCTTGAATGCGCACCTAGCCTTCTTCTCTTACACATGTTGCTTTTCCTTCCAGTTGTCCTTTCCTCCTTGCATGCTTCTCCTCCAAAAATACCCTTTCTTCCTAACTCGGCCTGCATCCAACATGCAGTTGAAGAGTCTAGACTGAAAGGTAGGGCTGTTGGAGCTCTAAATGATAGCTTTCTATCCCTTATTCCTAAAAGGTGTTGATACTAAGAGGGGGGTGAATCAATATCAAGTACAATTTAAAAACCTTTTTCAACTTATACTTAAACCATTCAATTATATCCAATGAGCAATGAGCAATAGTATAAGAGTTACACGAATACACCACAATACACCATGCACAATATATGAGAAATAATCAATAGTTTTTGTTCAAGAGAAGTAATGACTTTCAAAGGTAGCTATAGCTTCCAAATGTAAAGGGAGGGATAAACCTCCAAGAGGAAGATACAATCCCCCAATATCAAGAGAGATTTGAAATCTCCATCATTTCCCCTTCCTTCCACCCAAGAATATATGAGAGATAATAAAACTTTACAT
>SNQJ01S0118801.1:9863-27503 GCA_010110895.2 Picea sitchensis
AAAAGGCTCGATCAAGGCAGCCCGAAAGTGAATCGGAAGAGAGCAATAGCAAGCTAGGGTTTAGACAGTGGTGGCCATAGAATATTATGACATGAGCACTAGAGGGGGGGGGGTAAAGGAACCCCCTCATACAAACAGGTAGTGGTAGACAGAGGGAAGGGGCCGAGGGGTGTATTTTTCAAAGCACCAATGACAGGCACCTTGGGACCAGACCCAGGGAAAGGTCCAGACAGAAACTAGGGCACAAAAGAGAGGATGGAAGAGGAAGCCGAAGAAACCCAGAGTGAAATTCCAGACACACAGAAGACCAACCTGACAGAAGGGCGCAACCCATGCAAACCCAAAACAACAATGAAACCAAAAGTGGTACTGGTAGATCCACATACGTAACTTTACATAGATCAGATGAAAGTGCATGCGCTAATCTGGAAATTTATGGGCCTATGGCAAATAGATAGAACGTTGCACAACTGGATTAAATACCACTGGAAGCCAAATGGGGAAGTGGAACTTCATCTGGGCTCGAAAGGTTTCTTCACAGCCGTTTTCATAAACCTAGAGGATAGGGATAGAATCTTTGAAGGAGGGCCATACTTCCATGCATCAGCAGGACTCTACATGCAACCATGGAAGGAAAACTTCTCCCCCGAAAAAGAAACCTTCAAAAAGGTACCGGTTTGGCTGAGACTCTACTCCTTACCCTTAGACTATTATTTACCCTCAACTTTCGAATCTATAGGAACCAAACTGGGAAAATACTTATAAGACAACAGACACCACCTTAAGAGGGAGATATACATCTTACGCAAGAATATGTATAGAGATGGATGTGTCGGGAGCACTTCCAGAAGCCATCAGCCTCAAATTCAGAGAGGAGGAATGGATCCAAAACATTGACTATGAACAGATCTCGTTCAGATGCAGAAGATGTCATGAACATGGTCACCTGATCAGGGAATGCCCTCTTAATAAAAAGCAAGAAACAGAAAACCCAAAACAACAATTGGATGAGGAAGGTTTTGTAAAACCAAACCCCAGGAGTAGAGAAAACAAGAAGCAAGGCAAAGTTGTAGCAGGGATCAACCCAGAGGCCCGGAACAAAATGGAAGGACATGACGTATCTACTAAAAAAGAAAAAGTTGATCAAGATAAGGCAACAGTTCAGGAAGTCAGAGAACAAAAGAGAAATGAGCCCAACGATCGACCAAGTACTCAGAAGGGACAAGGAAGTTGCACAACCCCAATGGAGGGCGAAATCAGAGACGACAACACGCCCATGCAAGAGGCCGATGGAGATGTGGAAATGACCCCAAGCGAAGTAGGCACAGAAGATCCTAATCTCAGAGACCTTATGGAAAGGGAAGGGATAGATCTTACAAATATATTGGAACAATGGAAAAAACAAGGTGTAGAGAACGTACCAACAGAACAACTAGACCACATCCAATACATGTTCCTACAAAGGGAAGAATCCAAAGCTTGTGGCCAAAAGCATACTTACAAGGAGACTAGACACCTAGGAGTTAAAGCAAGCGAGGGACAACCACAGCTATCACCCAAGCAGATGTGGAGGAAAAAAGGCAGGAAATCAAATAGTATAGCCCTACAAGAGCTTAGAGCACTACTGATAAACTCAGGTAAGATCAAGAAACTCTTCCCTAACTCCCCCACGCATGTTTAAAATGAAGGTCATAACCTGGAATATAAGAGGCCTAAACAGCCCAAGAAAACAACGAATCCTTAGAAACAAACTAAAGCAGGAACAACCAGATCTTTGTTTTATTCAAGAAACAAAGTGTAATACAGATAGAATGGAAACCATCAGTCAACAACACTGGCACAAGTATGAAATGATGGCCACAGGAAGCCAACAAATGGTAGGGGGAATCCTGACCCTGTGGAACCCTCAAGTACTCAGCCTAATAGCAGTTGAAGCAACCAGACATACTCTTACGGTACGCATGAAAATCATTGGGAACGCAGAGGAGCTTATATGCACTAATGTGTATGGACCCCAGGTGTTAGAGGAAAGGAAAGGAATGTTCAGAGATGTAGAAGAGCTTAAAACCAGATCAAACAACCTCCATTGGATCCTAGCAGGGGACTTCAACATCATCATGTCACTTGTGGAGAAAAGAGGAGGGATAAGATGATTGGATAGAGATGCGGAGGATTTCTCAAACTTCATCGACACAGCAGAGATGGTAGATCTACAAAAAAGTAACGACCAGTTCACCTGGAATAATAAACAGATAAATCAACATCAGGTAGCAACAACACTTGACAGATTCCTGGTGTCAGAGTCAATCATAATGAAAGGGCTGACCTTAGACTGCAATATCCTACCCTGGGGGGGTTCATATCATTGGTCAGTACAACTGGAAGCAGGATTCCAGACCACACCAAAAAACAGGCCTTTTAGATTTGAGAAATTCTGGCTGGAACACCCGACCTTCCAAGAAAGAATAAAACAATGGTGGAGGGAGGAGAAACCAGAGAAAGGGACAAGGATGTTCAAACTCTATAAAAAACTCAAACACATCAAACATAGGCTCAAGGAGTGGAACAAGGACACATTCGGGAATATAAACCAAGAAAAGAACAATATAGAAGGAAAAATGAAAATACTCCAGGAAACCTGCATCCGGGAGGGATACATGGAGGAACGAAAAAAGGAAGAACTCTAGCTGACCCAAGAATGGAAGCAATGATGTCAGAAAGAAGAAACCCTCTGGTGACAAAAGTCCCAGATTAGATGGCTAAAGGAAGGGGAACGGAGCACCAAGTTTTTTCATAGAACAACGATGGCCAGAAGAGCCCACAACAAAATCCTGAAGATCAGGGATCAGGATGGAATAGAAAGAGAGTCACATAAAGACATAGAAATAGCTCTAGTAATCCACTTCCAAGGGATAGCCCAGGAACCCAACCAAGACAGAATGATAGCCATACAAAGGATAATACATCATATCCCACAATTGGTCACTGAGGAAGAAAATAACAATTTCAACAAACCCATAGCGAAGGAGAAAATCGACCAAGCACTCTAAGAAATGCCTAATGGGAAAGCCCCAGGCCCAGATGGATTCACGATGGAGTTCTTCAAAGCCTGTTGGGAAGTTGTCAAACATGATGTGTATAGAGTAGTGGAAGACTCTAGAAGGTCAGCCTCTATCCTCAATGCGCTAAATGCCACAATGATTACACTCATCCCAAAAGAAAATGAAGCTAAAACCCCAGATAGATACTGACTGATAGCACTATGCAATGTGGTGTACAAGTTAATCTCCAAATTCATAGCACACTTACTGAAACCCCTCCTACCCACACTGGTTTCACAAGAACAGGCTGGTTTCGTGGAAGGAAGACAAATAATGGACAATATCATCCAAGCCCACGAACTCATCCACACCCTGAAGCTTTAGAAACAAGGTGGAATGATAATACAACTAGACCTAGCTAAAGCTTATGACAAAATTAGCTGGCATTATATGGTCAAGACCCTGGAAGCCTTCGGGTTCACCCATCACTGGATCAACTGGATAGTCAGCCTAGTTTCAACTACAAGCTACTCGCTCCTGATGAATGGAGCCCCTGCCAAACCGTTATGGCCCACCAGAGGCATTAGACAAGGAGACCCAGTGTCCCCCTTCCTTTTCATTCTAATGATGGAAGGTCTCGGCCGAAGCATAAAGAGCGCAACCGCAACAGGGGAAATAACTGGGATCAAACCCTTTGTGACCTGTCCTACCTCCACACACCAACAATTTGTGGATGACACCACACTTCATGGCATACCCATAGTCAAGGAAGCGAAATCTTACAAACAAATCCTAGATGAGTTTGGGGAAGCTTCGGGATCTGAGATAAACTAGTCAAAATCAATGATCTTTTTCTTTAATACCAACCCCGCAATCCAAAGAAATCTGGACAACATTCTGGGCTTTGAACGTAAAAAACTTCCAACCAAATACCTGGGGATCCCACTAACAGATAAAGCCTACAAAATGTCCACTTGGGAAGGAGTAATAAACAGGCTATAAGACCAGGTCAAAAACCGGACTTACAGATCCCTCAACCTACCCGGAAGACTCATCTTAACCAAGTCAGTGTTGCAAGTTATTCCAACCTTTATGATGTTAGTATTCCCAACCCCCAAGAGGATACTACAAAAAATAAGGACAATACAAAGAGATTTCCTCTGGCGAGGAGTGGAAATAAAGAAAAAATGGGCACTGGTGGCTTGGGAGAAGATTTGTAAACCAAAAAAAAATGGAGGCCTGGGGCTACATGACCCGCAAGTGACCAATGATGCCTATGGGGCAAAACTTTGGTGGCGTTGAGTCAAAGAAACCATGACACCATGGGTAAACCTATGGAAGGAAAAATATGCCCCAAATATAAGCGATCAAGACAAAATCCTCTTCAGAAGCACCAAGGCAGTGTTTGCTATCTAGAACCTAGCATGGCGTAACAAGGCTTGGATTCAATCACACAGCTTTTGGGAGGTAAGAAACAGCAGAACTGCAAGATTCTGGGAGGACGCCTGGCAACAGGAACCTAGACTGGAAAAACCCGGAAGGGAGGAAATCCAATAGGAGATGCTTGCGCAAGGAAAAACCAGAGTCTACCAATACTGGAAACAAGAAACAGATCGCAGCAAATGGAGAATCTGGAACACTCTTACCCCATAGAATAGAGACCAAACCACAACAACAATACAAGAAGTGGAGGAGGAACTGGGGAAATGAAAAATAACAGTTGCGGAAGGAGAGGACTAGTTGCGATGGGGGCACAAGGAAAACGGGGAATTCAACCTCAAAGAAGTACGCCACTACATTACAAACCAGGACCAAGAAAACCCAGCGCAACAATGGCTTAAGCTCTGGAATAGCCCACAGTGGCCAAAAATAAAAATCTTCCAGTGGCTAATACTCCACAATCAAATCTTAACATGGGAAACCCTTAGGAAGCACGGTTTCATAGGACCTTCCAGATGTCCCCTCTGTGAAGAAAAAGAGGAAACAACGAACCATCTCCCGAATGAATGTACCCTCACTGCTGAAGTCTGGGACTGGGTGGCAAGCATCTTCTGACAATCTAACGGGATCAGAGGGAATATATCCATAACTATCAATACTTGGAAAGAGAACTACAATGATAAAGAAGTGGTGAATCTCAACTGGATCCTCATTCCCGGAATGATCATTTGGGAAATGGAAGGAAAGGAACCAGTGCATCTTCAAGAACCAAAAATGGACGGTAGAAAAGATCAAGGAAGCCATCATCTCCAGGACAAGAGAAACGTTACAGAGCCGCAACTGCCAACCAAGCAGTGTGCAACTCACAACCCAGGATCTCAGAATTCTTGAGGCCTTTCGACTGAAGGACGGACACAACCCCTTTCAAATGAGATGGCCAGCACAACTCCAAATAGGTGAGCGCAACTGGAAACCGCCACTAGAGGGTTCCTTCAAGATGAATTTTGACGGGGCGTCAAAAGGTAACCCAGGCCGGACAGGGTTGGGAGAAGTGATTAGGAACAATCAAGGAAATATCATTCGGCTGTATACGGGGAGTTTGGGGAACTCAACTAACAATGCAGCGGAGTTTGGAGCCCTGGAGACCGGCCTTGAGATTCTACGCCGAGAAGCAATAACCAATACTATAGTGGAAGGATATTCCATGCTCGTAATCAACACAGTAAGGAAGCTCCAAAACGGTACCAGAATGGGCAAAATCCAAAAACATTGGCGCTTGGCGTAGTCCCTGCAAAGAATTCAGGAGCACATATAGTCGGGGATCGCAGTAGAGATACGCTAGGTACGAAGGTCAACTAATGGCCTAGCGGATAGAATAGCTAACAAAGGTCCAGACAGAGTAGGACCAAAATTGGACACAATATGGCGTAACATACCAAGTGGTCAGTTCCGAACTGGCTGCACTCAAATAGTGGTAAAGGACTACGAAGGCATCCGAAGTACGGATGACCATAATGAGATTGGAGGTGCAGAAGTACTCGAAAGGCACGTAGGACCCCGTCAGAATCTGAAAGGCCAACATGCCAACACGAATTCCAATACAGACCCAAGTCACACCACAGGAGGAGATAATATACAGCGGCCATATCACTAGAAAGGAGTACAGGGACTGCTCGTGGGAGCAAAGGAGGGCTATTTAGCAGGAGGAAAAGTACACAGAACAAAATGGTTGGCCATGGACAGGGTTGAGTATGCATCACCTATAGACAGGTATGGGGGGAGGAAATGATTGGCATACAAGGTGCAAAACAGGGGAGCAGTGTAGGAATGAGGGCAAGGATCCCAAGAACACACGATCCAAATCAATGCGACAGAACCTGAAAGGACACCTCTATGGGAGATCAATGATTCCCAGGAGAAGCCAGCAGCTGGGGAAACCCAATAAAGGAAGCATCACCAAAGGAAACCACAGATCGGAGAGAAGAAATCACAGAGGCCATACTAAGCACCAAGAAGCAATGGAAAAAAGCAGAGGATGAACTCAAGACGAGTACCACCCAAAACAAGCAGAGAAGACAAGACTGAAGAAGACTCAGAGCAAGAGAGGCCCCCAGGGGGAGGCTCATCCAACAAGAGCCCGAAATATCACGAAGGTGGAACAGGCGGCCAGAGAGGCCAAGGAAACCTTCCTCAACCAGGTCGACCCTAAGGGGAAAGCAGTCATAAAAAGGTGGGAAAGAGAAGTCAACAACCAACGCCAGGGCAAGGAATAGGATGAACTCATTCAAGAAGCTGACGGGATTAAGGACCCGAGGACCACTCAACCAAGAATGACCCTCTACCAAAAAACGGTGGAAGAAGTCTGGCACACTAAAATATTGATAGGCAAGCTGAAAGATGGCAGGAAAGAGCCCAGGAAGGAAGCGATTAGGGGCCATAAGAAGGAGCTCACATAAATCATGAACCGACTCAGCAACTTGGAGACTCTTGCCAGAGGAATAGTGGAGGACCAAAGGAGTCAAAACGAAAAACTGAAGTGACTGGCAGGACAATTTCACATCTATCTTCGCTACGTCCACCACTTAGACATAACTCCTGAGGATCGTCGTGGAACTCCAGCCAACATCAGAAGGACATGCATGGTAGAGCAGAAAGAGGAAAAAGCAACAAATAAGGAAGGAGACAATAACCAGCCAATCATCCTGGACTAGCACAGCACCAACCACGATTTTTATGCATTACTTACTGTTATCTGTTTACTGAATATGTTAAGTTATATATTTCTGCAAACTGGCTTAAGAAGACTGGGTCGGTTTCCCAGGGTGGCGGCCCATCTCCCCCGTTTTTGTTGATAATGCGTCTACGAGGACCCTGATCTGGTTTCCTTTTTTGGGCAGATTCAGGAACCCCTCCCTATTTTTACTTTTGTACTATAGTTTTACAGTAATACAAAATCTCAACTCACTTAAAAAAAAGATTATAAAAAAAAAAAAATGTTTTATTAAAAAAAAATTATATTTATATTATAAAAACATTTAAATGTTCTCTGTAATAAATTTATTTTAAAAAATAAAAACATCATACACATTTCAAATATAAAAGAAAATAAAATAATTGAATTTAATATAAATAACAATATTTAAATTTAGTTATATATTTTTTTTCATTTCTTTTTATGATATTTAGGTGAATCTCAATGGTTGAGTAAAGTTCCAAATTGCATACTTAAACGTTGTAGTTTTATATAATCAATAAACGTTGTAGTTTTATATAATCAATTTAAACTTTATTGCTAGATTTATTTATGAGTGTAGTAAAATTTTAAATTGGATACTTAAATTCAATGGTTATATATGATTAATTTACATTTTATTATTAAATTATTTGTTTGTTTATATTATTTGTTTGTTTATATTTAAAATTTAAAAGTGAAATTATTTTCTTTTCATTATAAAAAAAAAACATTATTAAAAAAAATTGTATGTTAAATTATATTTACATTACTACTTATTTGAATCTCACATTTAAAAATTCATCAAAATGTTTAAAATTTAATTTAATGTAAATGTTAGATATAAAAATATAACAATTATATTTATTTTCAAAATAAAATAAATTTTGAGTGGATTTCAAATTTTAGCATAATAATAATAATTATCTAATCATAAATATATAATATTTTTATTGTTCAGGTTAAAATTAATTAGGTGATATTAAATAGTTTTTATTATTTTTTACTTAAAAGTTTAAAAAACCAAGTGTATTCTAGTTTGGTCATACTTTGGAGTGTTAAGGATAAGATTAATATGACAAGTTATTTATTCATTAATTTACTTTCAAAATGTTTTGAACACTTCAATTTACACTTGTAATATTGTCAATAGTTATTACATGGACTAGTAGCCACTAATGGTTAGTGGATCCCATGAGATAGTAGGGTTACTAGGTGTGGAACCTTGCATGCCATTGTGGTACCTAAATTTCTCGAGGTGTCACAAGCTTAAGAGCATAACATAGTGTGGGTAGCTCACAAACCTTGAACAAATAGTGCTTAGTGGATGTCATGAGATGGTAGGGTTTGCATGGCTTGTATATGATGGCACACATTGAATTATTTGGCACTTAGCCAAAGCCTTCTATCTAAACTTCTTTGTTTGTACCTTAATTTATTAAATATCCCCATTATTTGTATACTTTTTCTAACGAATGCTTGACCCCAAAAAAAATTCATCGACTCACTCTATTTGATATAGTTTACCTCGGAAATATATATATAGATATAGATATAGATATTGATATATGGAAATCCTAGATATTGATATCTAAAATCGCAGATCTCCATTCATGATTTGGCCTAATCTTTGTGGTAGCAGTAAACGATTGGGCCTAGTCTAATTGGTAAAATGAAAGTCATTGGATCACAAGGTATCAATCACCTCAAATTCAAATTTGATATCGTAGACCACACTGTTCATCAGCTCAACAGTGGGTCACCCCCGAGCTGGGAGGTTCGTGGAAGGCCTGCACTTGGTTGGTGAATTCTACAGCTGTTCAAAGATAAGTATCTGAATTATGTTTTTATCACATTTGGCATGACTGTGTTGTTCATGTATCATGTTTTCTGCTGTGTAAATGAGTTACTGTGGATTGTTATGGAATGTTTAATTATAGCAATAACCAGATATGTTTCATGTTGTAATTTAAATGTGTTTAATTGTGTTAAATGCATGCGCTTATAATGTCTGTACAAATTATGTAACCATTCATGTATAGAATGGTAACTGAGAGGTTTGGAAACCTCGGTAGTGAAAAGGTACACTACAAATACTTCACAAGTGACAACTAGTTCGGGACTCCATTTACTAGCTTCACAGATCACTTCATTACTTTCACGAGCAAGATCATGTCCTTCATTATGAGCTTCTACACAAGCTTATAGAGCAATTTGATTAGTTATTGCACCAGGTGCATTTCCCCAAGGGTGTCCCAAAGTTCCCCCACCAAATTGTATTACAAAATCATCCCCAAATATCTCAATCAGAACAGACATACGCCATCTCCATTATTTGCATACTCTTTCTATCATGACTAATAATTCTTTATTCAACCATATTATGTTGAGAACTCAAACATACATTTGTGTTACATTTGGCACCCAACACAAATTGTTACCCAACATTCTTATTATTTTCATTGTTGATAAGCATTTTCCAAAGTTATGTTGGCCATATTTTATGGTTCACAAGTGTTTACATCCTTAATATGTTTAGAAGATTTACAAAATTAACTTTGACAAAAACTTGAAAATGTATTACGATAAAAAAAAAGTAAGAGCAATGTTTTATAGAAAAAATAGATTTAGATTAACTAAAATATAGATAAAAAGAAAATTAATTTGAAGGTAAACATGTTAGGATTTCATTATAAGGTGCTTTGGAGAAGTGCAAATATGAGGTTTTGGTTTTTAATGTTTGGAAAAAATGTTTTTCATTCCTTCAAAGCATAATAATGTGAGAAAGCTATTTCTTCACTCAAAAAATAGAGAGTGTTGTTGGATATTGATGTTGTTGTAGTCCACCCAATTGAGATAGACATCTAAGAGAGACTACATAGTGAAATATACCAAGAACACACACTAAACCCAACAAGAGGAGAGAATTTAGGGAAGGAATTCCATTCCAAGTTTGTATTGCATCTTTAGGGTTATTTATACAATAGATGAATGGTTGGAGAGGTTGCACCCACTCCAACTAATCCTTTCTTTAGTTACATTTACCACTAGTTACAGAGATTTACTTAGCTTTATCCACTTATTACATATATTCATGCTTTATTACATATTATCATGTAGTTTAATGTCTAATAACATATATGTGATGATTATTAGGGCCTAAGAGGCCCCCTCAACATTTCCCCCACACTCAATTTCTTGCTCGTTCCAAGAAAGTGTGCAGGTAACTAACGACCTGTTACTCTTTAGCCTTTGTCTTCAATCTGGTAGATGCCTATGCAGTCAGTGAGTCTCGCAGCGCTTTGCTCCCACCCAACAATGGTCTTCCTGATCCTATTGTTTCACTTCTCTCTTGTGCCTTCAAAGTGGTGAGTGGCTCGTCTTGGACTCATCTCGCACCAACCTACTATTTCTCTGATTTCTAGCTTCAAAGGTCACAACTCAAGAACTATGCCGTAATTTTTACTCCATGGGGTTCAATCAAATCAGTAATTCTTCTATCATCAACTTTTCTTTTCAGCTCTTCATGTGTGTGTCTGTGAAAATATTTTTATCTTAGATGCCTTTAACCGGACATGTTCATCATCAATGCTCTCTTAATTGTTATGTGCCCATGCTTTGTTGTTCGTAAATCTTGTCTTCCTGTTTCTATTTAATATTATTTTACTGTTGTATGGACTAACCCCCTCCTTTCTGCTTTGGCTCATATTTTTCAATACATCTTGAAACTAATACAATCGACAATATAATGATTTTTCTTTTTCAACTAATAGACTCAACTATGAGTCGGCTCAACTTACTCGACTATTGGTCGCCTCGACAACATCATTTTCTTTTCAGAAAAATAATTTTAAATTTGACTCAACTATCCTTCATGTGGGTAATACCATACTTTCCTTACACAATTCGACCTTATGATTATATAACTCCATATTTTAACCTGCTCAAGAAAGTTCTAGTCGACTACCATAAACTTCACAGTAAAAAAACATTTCATTTATTTTTGTAGCCATATTCGTCGATCATAGAGGATGGGTCGATTCCTTCATGTATAACAAGCAGTTGAGAAATAATCATTTCATCATTTCTCTGGGTTGACCAACAGTTGCGGCCTTCATTCTCCAGTTGCTAACATTTTACTACCAGTAGGGTTTTCCATTAGCCGTTTTCATGAAAGAAGCATTTTGAAAGAGGAATCATGATCCTTATGTCGACTAGTCAGGTGTATCCGCTAGTAGATCAAGTCGACCAAAGAGTTGTCTAGGTCAATAACCAATTTTTCTAACTAGTCGGGTGTATCCGCTGGTCGGCCAGGATATGAACTCAGACTCTACTTTCCTGGATTTAGTTTGCATTATTCGATGTCGAGTTCCTCCTCTTCTTCGGTCTCTTCGCACTGTTTGGTCGACGAGCATTTTATTCAAGCAATAGAATGATAGTAGACATTTCTTTTATTTGAGGGAGAGCTCGACTTAACTTGGAATATAGTGAGTCAACCGGTTTTATCATAGAGAGGTGAAAAACCCTCAATTTTTCAGGATTACCAGTCGAGGATCGACCAGATTCATTGGTCGACCATTTATTCGATCCATTTTCAACCAGAGTAGGACGACCCTAGTCGATTTCACTCTTGAAGTCATCATGTTTCCATGAAAATTTAGGCTTTGAGCTTCTCAACGATATTGCCAGTAAACTGATCTTATGCATTACTCACATCTGATTACAACTCCTTTCTGGTCGCCTCTGACAAGCGTCCAAATTTGTGGTTGCCTCCATCAATAGACCCACGTTTGGTCAATTTTTTTTTAGATCTCTTCTCATTGATCTGCAAGTCGGCCTCTCTTTGTTGGTCATGACAAGGCTGCACAGGCGATTAAGAGACAATGGCCAAGAGTATAGGGTTGATTGGTTCGTTTTCCGGAACTGTTAGTCGAACTCGCGACTACCATCCATCAGATTACAAGACTGTCATCAATCAAGTGGGGCTGTAATTGCAGGTAATGAAAGTCGAAATGGTAGTCGATCATGTCGATCGGATCCACCATTCCCTCCATCGAACAGGTCAGTCAACACTATTCATTTTTTATCGGCTTCGCCCATTCAGCTCATCACATTTCATTAATATAACCTTGCAACGCATTCATTTAAACAAGTCCTCGAGCCCTCTGGCAATGAGAGGGGCACGCCATCCTCATCGCAAGGGCGACTGTGACTGGAAAAACCACTATGGTCGGTTTCTTTAGAAGCGTGGTTAATGTCGACCTTTCTTCAAGAGGCATGACGAAAACGCATTGTTCATATTTCTCACTTCGATCTATCTGTGTGGCTCTCAACGCTTGCAAAGTCGCTGGCGATCATTAGCTTTATTGTTTCCTGTCTCTCTCTCCCAGGACGCCCAGAAATTATTGTGTTGCGGTCGCATTGTTGTTGGATTTATGAGTTGCTGCACATCCCATCAGATTATTCATTTGATGTCCAGACATGACGCCAACAAGAGTGGTCCTTTCACCAGTCTGTAGCTAGTCAGTTTGACAGTGTCGTGTGGATTGACGAAATTGACAGTGTGCCCGGTAAAATTGGCAATGTTCAGGTCAACCAGTCGCCCAAGTCGACCACATGCTGAAATCGACCGAGTCGACCATAAATTTTTGGACTCTGTCAAGGGAACAGTATCATTATAAGTGGTTTTCTATGAGCATCTTCAATATCGAGGCACTACAATGTTATCATTATCTTCTTTCGACAAGCATATTCCTAAGTGTAATTTTATTTCTTTCATTCTCTAAAAAAATATTGACTACAAATAGTCGACCGAACATTAATTTTTAATTCTTTAGGGTTTTTCTTCATCGTTGTCGGTCGACCAGGACTCTTCGCGGGTCGATTTCTTTCCACTGGATCTGTATGTCTTCATTGATTTTCTTCGTTTGTCGGCTCTTTAATTAAATTCCATGACCCATGAAAATATCATGAACACTCTTTTGTAATTCTTCCGCCAGCAGTATATTCTTTCATCCTTGAATAGAGAATTATATTATTTTCATCTATGAACACCATTTCTTGTATTCAATCTAGCAACAACACGACACAGCATCAACCTTGTGCAAGCAACAATCAATGAGCATATCTTTCAAATTGAAGATTTTTCATCTCGTTCTTTTGCAGGTTCGACATCTCCATGAATAACGGATCGACCATGGATAATCAAGAACAAATCTTCATCAACATCCACATTCAGCGAGCATGTTCAAATCCACGTGTACTATTCTTCTTATCTCTCCATCATTTCCACGAGCATTTCAGGAAACCCCGGATTCAAGTAACACGGAAACAGAACCAAAATGTTGTAGTGCGGGAAATTGAGGCAGACATCCAAGAGAGACTACATCATGAAATATACCAACACAAGAAACCTAACAAACCTAACAAGAAGAGAGAATTTAGGGAAGGAATTCCATTTCAAATTTGTATTCCATCTTTAAAATTATTTATACAATAGATAAATGGTTGGAGCTGTTGCACCTTAAAACTAAGTAAATGTCTGTAACTAGTGGTATATGTAATTAAAGAAATGATTAGTTGCAACCAGCTCCAACTAATCATTTCTTTAGTTACATATACCACTAGTTACATACATTTACTTAACTTTATTCACTTATTACATATATTCTTATTTTATTACATATTATTATGTATTCTAATGTTTTATAACATATATGTGATGATTATTAGGGTCTAAAGTCTTTCTCAATAGATGTCTAACAAAATCTCTTTGTCAACAAAAAAATAAAAATACAATTAATTAAGTGTACAACACAATTAAAAAAATTATAACAATACATTATAAAAAATGATCTCGTTCTAATAAAATAATAATCTAATTTATTATAATACATATTTAAAATTGACATCCCTCTTTAATTAAGAGTGGAAACATAAATTTTACTCTAATATGCACTATGTCAATTTCTTTCAAATTTTAACTTTTCATTTCAATAATTAAAAATACATTTATTGGTTTGGGGATACCTATGACAATATGACACAACAATAAGCTTAATGAATCTAATTTTAATTGCACATTGTGTTGAAAATTGCAAATAATGTTATGTCATTTCTAATTGTGCAATGTTTTTGGTATTTGTTAGTGCTAAGAGGACATGCCTAGCACATCTTGATTCTCTATGGGATTTTGGGAATGTTTATGGATCAAGTAGACTAGATTGAGAAAGATGAAAGGTAGATAATTGGATTAAGAACGACTATAGATCAGTGGTTAAAATCATTGGGCATGGAGTCATTTATTAACATTCTATGAATTAGAGGAAATTGAGCTAAATACCAATTCGGATAGTTGGAATGATAGTGGGTAGAAGGAAAGGGAACAAATATGAAATATTCAAGCATCACTTTTAGCTCAAACTTGAATATCAAGGGATGGAACATTCAATAAACATAAATTCTTTTTGAGAATGAATGAAAAATGTTTAGACAAAGCACACGAATTATAGGCAATCACAACAAATATTTTACTGCTCAAGAATCTATCGTTCATGGAAAGCTATTGATTTTCAATATCTACATTTCATTCAAGCAAGAAGATAAGTTAAAATGATAACAAAGGTTATACAAACTAATAATAGAGCCTTCGTGAATCTCTGGTAGAAGTTATAATGACAAATGCCCATAGGCTTACAAATAAAACACACAGACTCTGCCACCTAGGACTCTCTCTTATGCCTAAGAACTAAACCCATGTCTTCCTCTAGGAAGACCCTTTATCACATTTCAAAACATAGTTTTAAAAATAAAATAAATCCTCCATTTATTACAAGATTTTTAGGGATAAATTTTTCAAGCCAAAAATAAAATAACACTTGAATCAATTGCCAAAAAATTTGTGACTGCTAGGGTCAAATGCCTTTGAATCTGGAGCTAATATTCATCATGTTGATTCTTCTCCTATAAATCGGGAACTTCCAGAACCTCCTCTTTAGATGTGGATCTGATACTAATTAACTACCTGGAAGTTCTGGATTTTGACTTCTAGCAGGTAACAAACTAGATGTGAATACTAATCATTTTTCCTTGAGATATTTCTGGTCGAAGAATGCTTAAATTTCTTAGTGTAGAAACACAAAATCAGTGACAATATTCTCATAGAAATTTTCTTTTGAATACAAGGTGTTGGATTACTGAGAGGGGGGGTGAATCAATAATGTGCAATTATTTCACTTTTAACCACAATATATATTATTTATCTTTACAAGCAGTATTCATCAGTTTATCATCAATGTATCATATATGAGTACATCCAATATATATATATATATATATATATCATAAGCATGTAAAAATAAGCAACATCACATCAAGAACACAGTACACCAATATTTACGTGGAAACCTAAATGTGAGAAAACCATATAATGCTTTCTTATATATATCAAGAATTCATTCATAGGAAGCACCAAATTCATATTCTCCAGCTACAACTGGAAGGAGGCTCCAACCCCCTATTCTCGAGCTCCAACCTAAAGGAAGATGCAACTCCTTGGTTCTCTGGCTCCAACCAGAAGGAGAGGCTGCAACCCCCTAGGTTCTCCAGCTACAACTAGGAGGTGACTACAACCACTTGTCCTTACCCTGTCTTGTCGCCCTGAAATATAAGTGTAGACCAATTGTCATAGACTCTGCCACTATCATAAAATCTGTCACTGTCACTCTCATTGTCACTATCACTGCCACTTTCACTGCCATTGTCATTGATACTCAACCAGATCCTCTCACATGGATCATATACCAAATACACCTCTCAACTAGACTTCCAACAAACACATGCCTCAACAAAGCATGCACCAAGATCACCACTTACCATCACAAGATATGTGTATCAACCATACATCAACCTATACTTCAACCATGTACCAACCATGCACATTAACAATGTACATCGACCATGTACATCAACTTGTATCATAAACTTATAACACAACTAGTGCATCAACCATACAAAACATAGTGTACCATATCATATACCATAAACCATATACCATGAAATGTATCTCATATACCATATCAAGCATCAATCATGTACCTGATCCAAATTTTAAGGGGGTATATGGTCTAAATTCGGATGCAAAAGTAATAAAGCTATAAAGCTAATAGATTTCCAATGTGGATCAAGGAGATGCCCACCTCCTCATTAATTAATTGGGATAACATGTTGTCCATAAGGGTCAAAGAGAGTCTCACCTCTCTGTTAGCACCAGAAGTCACCCCTGGATTGTGGCAGAGGTAAGCCTGATACCCATCAGAGTTTTATGTCACAGGTTGGTATAAAAGGGTCAAATGGACGTAGGCCCAAGAGAATATCGCTTTAAATCGGAATCCCGGACTAGGTAAAGCATAAGCAAGTGAGGTCTTGATCTAAATCCAGTCAGGAAGTTGAGTTTAAAATGAGCAGAGGGAAGACTTGGTGAGAAAATGTAAGGGTCTGTTATGGACATCCAGTCTTCCAGCAGCCTAAGGAAGAAAATCTTCAAGAGTGAGATCCTCTCAAACCCAAAGCTTCAGACACTAAGATGTGTCTAAATGACACATCCAGAACAACACGATGATCAAACCTTCATCACAATGCTACTATAGCAGCCCGAATGGATCCTCTAATTCCGAGATACTCAGTATAAAAGGGGGGAAAAGATAACACGAAAGACTAATTAAAACTGGTGAAAATATTGCAGTGATCAAACCTACATCACAACAACATCACAACCCTCAACTGGATCTTCCAATTCCGAGTGTCTTAACACAACATTTACAAAGAGATGGAGAAGAGTTGACTTTCAATAAACAAGAAGTCTCAAATACATAGCATAACCAGAGAACCAGAGGCCTCATTAAAACTTTACAATCGGGAGCTCAGTTGAACCATCGACCCTTCACAAAATATAAAACTAAGTATATATACTCAAAAATGACTAGCTCCCTAGAGAAACGCATTATGATCCTTGCATTCAAGGCTTCACGTCTTCTTTCTCTCCTGTTGGAGCACACATACATTCTTCTATCAGACACAATCATAGACCAGTATGGGCTTTGCAGAAAACCTCATGACAGAGTGACGTTGGGCTGTCAGCCTACCTCCACGGTTGACGCTCCCATGCCTTCCATTTACAAGGTGAAACAAGGTTTCAACTACCTCCCCCTGCTTTCATTAACTAATTGCATCAGGATCGGGATGGAGCCTGACTCCCATCAATGCCTCGGGTGGTGCCCATGACTTCTTCAAGATGACTTCGAAACCTCAGGCTTCGTTGCTTTCCTTCTATATTAAAACACAGGCACTCTTGACTCTTTGGCGCAGCTTCTTCCCATCACCCCATGCGACCACGAGTTGTGACCTCGTGCTTGTCTCATGTGATATTTC
>SNQJ01S0118802.1:8611-24557 GCA_010110895.2 Picea sitchensis
GGGGGGTCCAGGATTTTCTTTATCTGTTGATTTATTTTTGATGTGATGTATGCGTGAATTTGGGTGGGTAGACTTAGGGTAGTATTGATTTTTTATTTTTGTCTTTTATTACTTTATTTTATTGTTTTATATGTTTTATTACGTGTTCCACTTTTATTTTATTTTAAATTTTAAATTTGTTTTAATGTTTTATGCTTTTTGTTTTATTTAACTTTTTATTTAATATATATGTTTATTATAATTTGTGTTTTTTTTGTTTAATGTTTAAAACACTAACCTTTTTACTAATTAACTAAATTAATTAATTAATTAATTAATTAATTAATCAATTAATTAATTAATTATTTTTTAACAAGATTTAACCTAGCTTATTTATCTAATTATACTAACTTTATTAACCTATTTACTAACTACCAACATTATTAATTAATCTAATCGTTTATTGTTCTTTTTAGCCTAAGTTTGTTTATGCATGGATGAGCGACAGGCGAGAGGTAGTCAATGGGACAAAAGGACAAGGGAGTGAGGGCACAACATGGATGAAGGATGCAGCAGGGAGATGGAAGATCGGGCGAAACAGATGGAGGGGAAAAAAGGGATCAATCGAGCCATACTTCGTCATCACAAGAGAAACTCCAAATCAGCAGTCGAAGAATCGAGTTACCTATAATTATAGGACCCTAAGATAGGCTCTACCTGGGGATGGCATCTCTTTTAGGAGGTTTCAAGAATCTCAGACCTCTAAACATGCAGACAGGTGCTTTATCCATTGGGCTGATCCCAAAATCTTATTCAACAACCTGTACTTGTTTTGACCTTGCAACTGAAACCAAATTAAAATGAACGCTGCTGAAAAAGAGATGCTCGGAATGTTGAGCTTATTCACTTTTTCCTACCTACCCTATGCTACTGATAATTTTTTCGTTCTAAATGATACAATAATGCCAATGCAGCCAGTCAAGCAACTTGTCTAACAACTTTGCTCTTTCAATGTTTTCAAACAATATTAGAAATAGAACTTGCATAGGCATCATGAAATGCTTTCCATCTTCGTTTTCATTACAAAGAGCTTGATAAACATGACAGATGACAGAAATAATGGGAATGCATTGTGGCTCTGTGATGAACAATTTCTCCATATAAATAGCCACTGGATCCAGATAGACTTGACTAATTACTGGATATTCAAATTTAACCAACTCAACTTCATGATTTGATGTCGTAGTTATGCTCTTTGCATCCTCATGCACTTCCTGACATGGCTGCAAATCTTCTGGTGTGTTCTAAAATGATACTTCTGCTGAACACGTCCCTGTAGTTGACTGTCTGATCATGTCAATATCATAACATCCTTTCAACCTATAGCTGGATGATGGAAAATGGCTTTGACGACACAAGTCGTCCAACACATCAGCTATAGGATCATAAAATGATTTAGATAAGGGTTCCATTGGCTCTATTGGTACTTCATGGCTTACACTGTGACTTTCAACTAGAATCTGACCAAGATTCCCCCTCAAAATTTGAAATGAATTAAAGAACAGAGGCAATGAATCAAGATGGATCAGTGCATCACCTATTTTGGGATCCATGATTTCATTTGAGGTTTGATCTTCAAGAAGGCTCAAGGGCTGCACCCCTGGATCAACTTTTGTATTTCCAATGGCATCTTCAACTGGTTTATCAGAGAATTTTCTGTCTTCACTATTTACAACTGGCCTAGAGTTTCTTTTCATAAATTGAAAAGATGAGAAACATAAGGGCAAAGTGTTTCCACTTACTCTGAGATTTTCAGCACTTTGATCATTGCTGTCATAATTTCCATGTACATATTGATTGTCCTGCTGGGATTGCAAATGATCTTCTTCCTCCCAGTCATATGTGGCTGATTTCTTTGAACAATCCACCTCTATTTCAGCCTCATGATCATCATCATACTGATCACACTTGGGTAGATTATCCAAGTAGGGAATTCCATCAAACATGCACATCATATCAGCTGGCTGTTCCCCTGCAAATTGATATGGAGCTTCATCTTTGACTACATCATGAATTGAATACATGAAAGAATCATTATGAAAACCATGGTACCAAGGGTGAGCTGCAAAATGTTTGGAAACTATGACCTTTTCTTTCTCTGAAATCAATGAAATCAAAATGTTATGCTAATCCTGTGCAACATTTCTTCCATGATGCTGGCCAGAATGTCCAGTTTAGCTTCTGGAGATTTCAACTGCTCCTTTTCTTTGTTCTTTGCCTTTGACCTTTTGATCAGCAATTTGGTCTCCACATCAACTGCAATGTTCTGCATTTCTTCGAGAGTTGCAGTGTTCCTTTCTCTTAATTGGAATGCCATCTTAGGATCGAAGGCATCTGGGAAATGCAAGTGGGCTAATCCTGGGGGTGGTCTTATATCCACAGGCATTGCATGATATACCTTATTGAACCTTGCCAAAAACTACTGTACTGTTTCCCCTGGCTGTCTTTTCAAATGGTCATACTCTTCTAGGATGAGAAAGACATTTCTCATGATCACCCATCGATCTAAGAAAAGTTGCACAAACTGATGGAAATTGTTAATGCTTGCAGCTGGGAGATTTTTAAACCAGTTCTTTACTTTACCTCCCAATGATAGGGCAAACATTCTGATGCAGACATCATCATCTTCAACCTCATAAAGGTCAAGGAAATCTTCAAACCTGTGGATGTGTTTTTCAACAATAATATGGGCATCCTCTCCATCAAACCTAGGTATATTATTGGTGTAATTTGCAGGGAGGTCATGGAGGATAGGAGGAAAATATAGGGGTTTGTATCTTTCTAGGATTTTGATAGGTACAACAGGTGAAGAAAGAGGCTTACAACCATCTGGATCTTTAGCAATATTAGGAGATAAAGAAGGAGGCTTATGTCTCACTAGGACTTCTACATGTGCATCTGGGATGTGCACAGGTGTATGAGTATGTACATAATCTACAATTGGGGATCTGATCTCTTGAGGCTCATTAGTTTGTAGATGATCAATTTAATATTGAACAATATACTTTTGATCAGGCTTAGAATAAGACAAAATATAATTGCAGATAAAACCAAAGATGTCTTGAATGCAATTTGAGCTTGAGTACCTGGTCTTTCTAGCATGCTTGGCCATGCTTTAGGTTCTTCCTCCAGTGGAGTCTTTGAGTTGGCATTGTCTGGAGATAATTGGAGTCACCAGGTGAATGATCTCATTCTTCTTGTGTTTGGTCACTGTCCACCATTAGTGACCAGATATGGAGCTTTGAAGTGTACTACTGGGGAGACTCCCCAATGGAGTTGCCATTCTGTTAGCACTCTGTAATTTTCCCAAGGCTTTGAAGGCAGTCACAGAGGCAACATAAAAACCACTTCGAGTCAGGGATCTAGCCCTCCGAGACTTAGAGAATGATCTCTCTGTCAAATTTAGATTTGTTTGAAATAGGATATTAGGCTAGTTATGCATAACAGGGTTTGTTTTTTATTTGAAGTGTTTGGCTGAATGATTGCATTAGAATCCCATTGTGCTATGGGGTCTGTGTCAAAAATTAAGGTCAGATAAACAACTTTTAAAGGGATTCTTCACAGGGTGAGATAGCCAATATACTAGATCGATTAAGATAAAATGTGATGGAAGGATAGAACAGGTGAGAGGTTCATTTAAGTAAAGAAGCATTCAAGAATTTCTTTAACTCAAAATCAAAAGAATAACATGCAGACTGATAAAAGGCCAGATACAGAGTACCCAAGGTAAATTTTGTTCTTTAACTTCATTTTAATAGTTGGAATTAGAAAACAAGGTGATAACAGAGTAAGAAAACAATAACATAGCAAGAAAAACATCACCAATGTCCAGACACAAGAATCCTGTGCATCAATTCCTTTGTATTACTGGTGGATCTAAAAAATTATAGAGAACAACCTTTCTGGGTGCAATGATCAACCCCTTTTACATTAAAATCCTATGAATAAATATGATATATCTCCCCATAATTTTTGGAATTCAGATTCAACCGCCTCGGCCAAAAATAGCCACAAATCCCCAAAAATCCTGAACTGTCTGCCATGAAAGACAGGTCAGATTTCTGCGAAAAAGAGGTCCACTTAGACATCTGTTTCTCTTTAATTATAACGCCTGGGAAGAAACTGAAGGAGGTTATTGTACAAGGGCATGTTATGGACAAAAATATCCTTCGGGTTTTCCAAATTCTCCTCCAGCTCTCCGTAACAACTCCCGCAAAATCAGGACTGTAACATAAAAATGAAAAAATGGAAAAAAGGGTCTCAAGGATGGCTTCGATTCTCCCTTTTCATGGAACCTGTGAAAAAACTGAGAGAGGTTTTTTTTATTCATCCTATTACAGAGAAAAACCTCTCTCGGTTTATTAAAATTCATTTTTTTCACCCGAAATCGGTTTCAGAAGAAGACATATTGAACAGGAAAAAATGGGCGATTTTTTGAAAAAAAATTGGGGAAAGTGGTTTTTTTTTGGGAAGGCGGTATTCCGGACCCCCCCTGAGGTGGTAAGAGGTTTTTTTTTTGGGGGGGGGTGGGGTCCCCTGGCATGTGGAGCCGACAAGTTTCCAAGGGGTGGTTTTATAATACAACCATTCTGGACCGCCCCCTCTCGTTAAACTTCAGATGGTGAGGGGGGGTCCGGAATTTTCCTTATCCGTTGATTTATTTTTGATGTGATGTATGCATGAAGTTGGGTGGGTAGACTTATGGTAGGATTGATTTTTAATTTTTTTCTTTTATTATTTAATTTTATTGTTTTATATGTTTCATTACGTGTTCCACTTTTATTTTATTTTAAATTTGTTATTTATTTTAATGTTTTATGCTTTTTGTTTTATTTAACTTTTTATTTAATATATATGTTTATTATAATTTGTATTTGTTTTGTTTAATGTTTAAAACACTAACCTTTTTACTAATTAACTAAATTAATTAATTAATTAATTTTTAACAAGATTTAACCTAGCTTATTTATCTAATTATACTAACTTTATTAACCTATTTACTAACTACTAACATTATTAATTAATCTAATCGTTTATTTTTCTTTTTAGCCTAAGTTTGTTTATGCACGGATGAGCGACGGGCGAGAGGTAGTCAACGGGACAAAAGGACAAGGGAGTGAGGCCACAGCATGGATGAAGGATGCAGTAGGGAGATGGAGGATCGGTCGAAACAGATGGAGGGGAAAAATGGATCAACCGAGCCATACTTCGACATCACAAGAGAACGCCAAATCAGCAGTCGAAGAATCGAGTTACCTATAATTATAGGACCCTAACACAGAGAACAATTCTAGCATCAAAACATTACAAAATAGGGAACTCTGCTCAACTAGTTGACGACCTTAAAAATATATTAAAACTATCTATTTATACTCAGAACAATACACCAATACGAAGAGTGTGACCTGGTCACTACAATCAAAACTTTGCGTTGATGACTTCTTCTGTCAAACTTAATATGCACCCCTCTATCAGAATTGAGCTCAGATCGACATGGGTTTTGCAGGAAAATATATCCACAGGGGTACCACGGGCTGAGGTTTCAGTCCCCACGGTCGGGCCTTCCATGCCTTCTATTTATAGATTGATCCGAGGTTTCAACCACCGGGTCTACTTTCATCAACTTCCTTTTCTTGGGAAATCAATGAGATTAAATGCTAAGGGGGCGGCCACGTGGTGCTCTTTGATAGGATGTTATACGAGCATGCGATTGCGGGGTTGCTCAAGAGTGGTTTAGGTTCAGACCTTTTTTGGGCCCACAATCCATCACCTTTCACCATGTAGCACTTTCACTTTACTGTGGTTTCAATTGTGGGACCGCTCAAGAAAATTATTGCCCAAGAATGCTGTGTCCTTGCAATGAACTCTGACCGTTGATCTGGTCACGATTTGAGATCTGGGCGCACCGACTAGATTTAGTTCCATTGCCAAATATATCCGCCCATCGACTTCAGGAACTGCCAAAGCATGCTTTGGGATGGGGCACTACCTTTGGCGCTGAACAATAACACCTCTCGGATGATGATCTGATGTGGAGGCTTGATGTCACCATGTCGATGTGTCGTGGATGGAGAGGTGACAAGTGTCACTTGAAAATAGGATATAGGCCTATCTGAGAATGCTTGAAAAGAGTGCCACGTGTTAGCTCTATATGAATGCCACACGTCTATGACGACAACTGCCACGAACTCGGTGCTCTAGGGCTCGGGCGCTAGCTCCTTTTCCTTTGGCTCCTCTATGTGCTTTTACCCAGAGCTGGCAATTTGATGATGCATGTCTTATTGAATTGAATGACCAAGAATTACTCCGGGTCTCCGGTATCCAAAAAAAATAAAATCTCAAACCTCCTCTGCCTTCAACTGCTTTTACCCGGAGCTATGGATCTGATGACACGTGGCTCTTGCTGATCAAGGAATCAAATTCACTTTGGGCCTTCGACCACTTCGACACTTTCACACACTTCTCACTTCAAAACTCCCAAAGCTCATTTCCCCGAACACTTGGATCGGATGCCAAATATCCTCCTTTAAGATCTACGACTCTTGCTTGCTTCGGGCCTTTGAGGATTTTAATGGAGCTATATTTTGTGCAACTTTGAAATCCCAAATACTCGAGGGCCGTTAATATGGAATGTTCTTGGAATCTCCATCGTTGACCAAATTCAACCTATCTGCTGCTTGCGTTTCGAGCCCGAAATGGACTGCTATGAAAGCCGTGCCTGGTGTCCATGGTTGCGGCTTGAGTGAATAAGCACTTGGACGACTTGTTGTGGACTGGGGAAAACAGAGAAAACAATGACTCAAACAAAGGAGACGAGTTTTCATCCTTAGAGAAAAATAGAGAGGTTTAGGGCCAAGACTTCCTTCAAGTAAGATATCAAGGGGAATCAGGGCGCTCAAACAAAAAGGGGCAAACAAAAAACGACTGTAATAGTTGAAGGGGAAAAATCAAGATCTGGCCTATGAAGAGGAGAGAGACAGGGAAATGATACAGACTTAGGTATTCACAACAATGAACACATATGACTTCAGACAACATTATGTGATAACATTTGGCTCCACAGCGGATGGCATGTTCCCTGCGAGCTACCAAGAACGCACAACTCCAGTGCCTTAGCTATTGGGTTATGGAGTCTCTTATTAAAATAAAAAGTAAAAATAAAAACAAAAAGGGAGTGGTATTTACAATGGTGGGACATCGGTCACGGCCTAAAGAAAAAAATTGTTGAGAAAATGCCCATTGACAGGGCCACCCAAAACCTCAGAATCCTCCAAGTTCTACAATTCATAAGTGTTGTTCGGAAAAACCTCAGAAATCATAAAGGGGCCAATCCACAAGGCTTTAAATTTACCATGTTGTCCCTTGTCTTGTTTGGTTTCATCCCATTTGAGCACCAGATCCCCCAACTAGAAATTTTTGTTGCTTGCGCTCTTGTCAAAAGCTCGTTTTATTTTCTGTTGATGGTCTTGTGCTTTATCAAGCAGTTGCTCCTTGGTTTGCTGCACTTCTACCAGCTGCAGTATCCTCCTGATCATGTCATCAGGTTCTCCTTAGTAGTCCTGGAGGAACTTCACCACAGGCAAAACAATTTCAACAGGAAAGATTGCCTCAATGCCATACACTAGCTAGAAAGGATAAATGCCCAATGATCTTTTTGTGGTAACTTTGTCAGCCCACAATGCAAACTTTAGCTTCGAATCCCAGGATTTCTTGTTGTCTTATAACAATCTTTTGATGATATTTATAAGGCTCTTGTTAGAAGACTCTGCTAAACCATTTCCCTGAGGGTAGTAGGGAGTAGAATGGACTAGTGTGATCCCATACTGCTCACATACATTAATTGATGGATCAAATCTAAAAGAGGCATCATTGTCTGTAACAATCCTTCTTGGACAGCCTAATCGGGATATGATGTCTTCAAGGAAATTTACGATCACCTTGTGGGAGGCACTCCTTGTAGGGATGGCTTCTATCCATTTGGTAAAATAATCAGTGGCAATCAAAATCCACCCATGCTGGCCACTCGAGGCTAGGTGGATCTCTCCAATGAAGTAGAGACCCCACTGCTGAAAAGGCCCAGAAACCGCTACAGGTTTCAAAGGCAAAGATTTGAGTTGTTGCTTTCCAACAAACTTTTGACACTTGGTACAGGCTCTAATATTTTCACAAACATCAGTAAAAAGGCTGGGCTAGAAATACCTAGCTCTGAGGATATTATACACTGTGGTCCTCCAAAAATGATGCCCCCCACATGAGTTGTCATGAAAATCAGACATATCTCTTTGGGATTCTTGTGGGTCTAGACACCTCAACATTATTCCCAAAGGATCCTTCCAGTACAAAATCTGATCGATGATACAATACTTGATTGCTTTGAGTTTCAAAGCTCTCACCTTGTTTTTACCCAAACCATCAGGGGGCCTCAACTTCTGTAGGAAGTATATGATGTGTTTATACCAGGGGCATCCTGCTAATTTGAGGCTGACATGAGAGTCTTCACCAACAATCTCATCTTTCTGATTTTCTGAGTCTATATTCATGAAATTAACCCCCAATGCCTCAAAATTTGATTCAACCAGTAACTTGGCCAAACCTTGGCCTTTAACCAACCTGGTGGGTTTGATTTCCAGGTCAAACTCCATAATCTTGGTAATCTAGTTGCTTCTTTTCCCATCTATATCTGGTTGGATCAATATCCCCTTTATTGAAGCTGAGGGGACATATGAAATAATTTTTGAGTGTAGAATATAGATTTTGAAAGATTTGAGCGCTTTCACCAAAGAATAAGCCTGCTTTTCCATGATATCATATCATGTTTCTGCATCTCTTAGTGCTCTACTGAAAAAGGAAATAGGTTGTTCCAGCCCATCTGAATTTCTCTGTAGCAAAACAACAACTAATATATCTGATGAAGTGAAGGAAAATATCAGAAATTCCTTGGAATAGTTTGGGCTGATGAGCACAGGTGCTTCAGTCAACGCCCTCTTGATTTGGTTGAAATAATTTCTGGACTCAACAATTCATTTCACTTCATTCCCCTTTCTAAGCATTGTTTTAATGTATTCAACCAACTCAACAAAATTAGAAATGAATCTTCTCAGAAAATTGATTTTACCCAAGAAAGACTAAAAATCTTTCTCAGTTCTGGGAAAAGACAAGGACTGGATGACCTCTACTCATCTTGGATCAATTTTCACCCCTTTAGCTGACACAATATGCCCTAACAATTTTCCCTCTTGCACGACAAATAAAGATTTCTTAGGATTGAGCGAAAGGCCAAACCTTCGACACTTCAAGAAGACTTTCTTTAGGTGGTGACATTGTTCTTCATCAGACCTGGAGAATACTATAATGTAATCCATATAGATGACCACAAATTTGTCCTTTTCTCCAATGAAAGTGATGTCCATGGCTCGCTGGAAGGTTGCTCCTGCATTCATCAATCCAAAGGGCATTTTAGCATACATGAATGTGTCCCAAGGAGTCATGAAAGCTGTCTTCTCTCTATCTTCAGGAAAGACAAAGATCTGGTTGTACCTAGAGAAACCATTGGCCATAGACATCTTGGACGAACCTGTCATTCTCTACAATATGTGCTCTATTTTCTGCAAGGGGTAATTATCCTTTTTGGAGCTTCTGTTCAAATTTTTGAAATCGACACACAACCAAATTTCCCCATTCTTCTTCCTAACAGGAACCAAATTATTAACCCACTCTGAAAACCTCAAGGGGATGATGATCTGTGCATCCAACAACTTCTTCACTTCCTTTTCCATAATTGACAACAACATGGGGTTTATTTGTCTGAGCTTCTGTTTGAATGGTTTAGCATCTTATTTCAAAGGGATTTTGTGTTCAATGATGCTAGTGTCATATGTTCTCAAATCCTCGTATGTCCAAGAAAACACTTCCATGAACTCCTTCAAAAGTCTGACATACTCAACACTTTGCTCCTTTGACAAACTACTAGAAAATTTGACCCATTTGGGATCCTCCTCCATCCCTAGATTGCATTCAGTCACATCAGCCTCTTCAGTTGATCCTTTGACTTTTACAACAACATCATTTATGTCGAACAATCTCTCCAAAGGGACAAGACCCTTTGGATTATGGTTGCTAGGCAACTGAAAAATATGATGGTTAGCAGTCTTATTCATGAGAACATCAGCATGAGGGATTTCTTCAAAATCTTGATCCTGATCAATATGCATATTAGAAAATTCATCCACAGTCTCAAGGAACTTTTTTAACTCAATATCATCCTCAAATACCTTCCAATGTTTGACATTGTCGGGGATAGAGGGTGTGTATTTTATCTTTACCTCATACTTGAGTTTTGGGGGAAAGGGACCTTGAAATTACTTGCTGAGACCACCAAGGAATCTGCCACAAAAATCTCCTCCCTTGGAACAAATTAAATATTAAAATCCAAGAATAAAATGTCAATCATATCCCATACTTCATTTCTATACGCCCTTAACCTCGGGTGCTTATCCTGATACAGATTTATAACTTGATGAACAATCATCTCAACGTCTCCAAACACTGCTAGCTCCTCAATTTTCATGTCTTTGGCAGCTCTCAAACCCAAGACAAGAGCCTCATATTCTGCCATGTTGTTTGCTGTTTCAAATTCCAACTTGTAGGACATAGATATGGTCTCTTGGGTGGGGGAAATAAAAACTACTCCAGCACCAACACTTTCCTTAGAAGAGGCTCCATCAAAACACATTTTCCACACAGAGGTCTTGGGGGGAGGCTCTTTGCAAAAGGTAATAGGATGCTTTCTAATTTCAATAGGAGGCCGAGGAAGATCAAAGAGCTGCAAAATACTGGTTCCTAAATCAATATCGATTGAGAAAATGGGGTGGTTGATGGGATTGGCTTCATCACTGATAATGTAGGAAAGTTTTGCTTCTCTATAAAGCCTTCTATGTCCCCTCTAAATACAAGGATGGTGGCATATGACAGATCCACCTACAAAGTTCTCCTTATTATTTTGATCCATGATCTAGACAAGAGCATCCTGAACTTAGGGGGGACATCAGCTACCACTATGTCCATGACCACACTCTTCATGGGAAGTTGGAACAAGGATACTGCTAGATCCTTAATAACCCTGAGGCATTTCACCTTCCTGGAATTGAATGAATACAGGTCATGGTAGGTTTTTGTAACCTCCAGCCCAAGCTCATCCATGACAATTTTGGGCATGAGATTGTGAGAAGACCCTAAATCCATTAAGCAGTTGTGCAACACTTTATCATGAATATTCAACGATGTATAGAAATGAGGGGAGGAATCATCTCTATCCTCTACCAAAGGTCCTAGTATGACAACCGGCTTCTCATCTTGGAGGTTGACTGAGTCAGTGGAATGAGATGAAGGTTCGGGCTGCAACATTTTTGAAAGGCATTTTTTGAAATCCTCATGCTGGACTAACTCTGAAAGAGGCACATGGATCCTAATCTTTTGAATTTCATGATCAAAACTAAAACAGGAGGAAGGATTCACAACCTCCTTCACTTCTGGGATGGGGCCTTTGACCGGGGGGTTTGCCTCCTTTTCATTAACGCCATCTGCCATATTTTTATCCATTTTTTCGATTCTAATAGGCCGATCAAGAATGTCAGGCTTTCCTTATTTCTTCTTGGACCTAAGGTTATATCTATTTGGATTGTTTCCAGTCCTTTCGCCTTTACTCAACTCGTTTAGTTGACTATCCATGAGACTCTTTTCATATGCAACTTGGGTTAAATGAGGAAATGAGGAGGTGTCTCCAAGACAATGGATTTCAGGATCAATCTCTTCTTCCTCCCCTTCTTCATCGGTAACAAGGTTATTTTGGAGATGAGCTTGAATTATCTAATCATATCTGTCCCTATTTCTTTGGTCTCTTTGGATGATCTAAGGGGCATTGTTTGGTCTTTTGAAACTACCCCTATTATTAGGATTTTGAAAATTCCTATAGCTCTGCTTTCCTTCCAATTCCAGCCTTTCCATTCTAGTAGAAAGTGATTTTAGTAGCTTGGTTACTTCATCCATTTGAGGGGGGGAAGCAGAGGAACTAGAAGGAAAGGCTTTCGACCTACCCTTTATTATGTCTCTATCAACATTAATCCTAAGCTTGTCAACTACCAATATATTGGATTCTACTTCAAGGGATGCATATTGCATATGAGCCAAGGAGGTAGCTCTTCTTTCTCTCAATAGGAGGAAAACATCAGGGTCAAAAGAACTAGCATAAGTCATCTTGGTAGAGGTTTTTGTAGGCTTAATCTCAGCGGGAATCTTTTTATACATCTTATTAAATCTCTTCGAGAAGTCTGAAACATATTCCCCCTCCTCTCTCTTAAGTGCCCCAAATTCTGTAACATAATAAAGGAGATATTTTTTATTCCCCCAATGTGTCAAGAATGAATCATCCAGAGCAACAATCATGTAAATAGATCTAGGAGGCAATTCCTTAAACCAATCCCTGACATCACCATCAAGGGTCTGTATAAAAACTCTCATCCACACATCTTCATTTTCGATGGCCTGAATCTCTCCAAATCTATAAAAGGATGAAAGGTTCTCTTCTGCAGTCACGTCTCCCTCCCCTATGAAATTAGGCATGTATTTAAGGTAGTCAGTGGTTGGGAGAGCATTCATAGGCTGAAGTAAAACCAGAGGGGTGTATCTAGTAGCCAATATCTCAACCATCCGGTTCCTAGGAGGATTAGCACCCACCATTGGGATGTGAACTGGAGGAGAACCAGGGGAAGATGGGGTTAGAAAAAGGGAGTCTAGGACTATGTTTCTAGGAGAAAAAGGAAAAGGATGAGCGTTAGGAGATAAAGATAAGGGGCTAGAGGTAACATAGGTTTCCCCTTCTGTAACTGTAAAAAATCTAATATGAGGAGGAGTAGTAAATTTTGGAGTAGGAAAGTATTCTAAGGTCGAATCTCTCTCCTTCAACTTCACAACTTCGGGGGAGAAAGGGGTGTCAAATATCTCTCCTTCCAAACCAAGAATAGGAGGGGAGAAATCGGCAGGAAAACTCCCAAAACTTAAATTTCTTGAAACTCTAGCAGCTTGTATAAGAGGAGAATCAGAAATAGTTATTGGATTTTGTAAAGAGGGATTATGAAAATTATCAGAAAAAATTGGTACAACAATGGAGGTACCTTTTTGAGCAGTGTTTCCCTTTCTGATAATTTTCTCTGGGTCAACTTCAGACATTGCTAGAGGAAATAGTGAAGTGGACCTCGTGTGTCTGCCTCTAGGAGACATAAATAAAACAGTGGAGTTGAAATAGTGAATTTGCCAGGTGCAAGTTGCAATCTTCAATGGTACTGATATCTGATGCACCTTCAGAATTAGAGCTTCTTTGTCATTATATCATAGGGAAAAGTCTTCAATTTGTCCCTGGCAGCGACACCATGAATGTTAGCACTGAAAGTCACCCTCAGATTGCAGGAGGATGAGCCCAGTACCCATCATATTTTTTCTTGGATGTTGGTTTTATATGAGTGGAGGTCAATCGAAAAAACTCAATATATGAATGATGTTCAACACAGAACTGGACAAGAAATGCATAGGGAAGTGAGGGCCACAACTAACTTCAGTCAGTGAATTGAGTTTAAGTGTGAGTAGAGGGAAGACTTAGTAAGAAAGGTGGACAATACTACTATGGGCATCAGGCCTTCAAGCAGCTTGGAGAAGAAAAACTCAGACTCAAGATCACTCTTAAGATCAAGCTTCAGACACTGAAATATGTCACAACAACATAGTCACAACAACACAATGATCAAGCCTACATCACCATGCAGCTACAACAACTCGACTGGATCCTCCATGCTCGAGCCATTCAGTGTAAGAGGGGAAAAGATCATAAGGAAGAAAACTAAAACTGGTCACGATATCGCTGCAATCAAACCTACATTACAACAACATAACAACCCTTGACTGGATCCTCCATGCCCGAGTGTTTTAGCATAGTTTTTACAAAGAGATGAAAAGAGGGAGCATAACCAGAGAATAGTTCTGGCATCAAAACATTACAAAATAGGGATCTTTGCTTAACCATTTGACGACCTTAACAAAATATTAAAAATATCTATTTATACTCAGAACAATGTGCCACTACCAAGAGTGTGACCTGGTCACTACAATCAAAGATTTACGTCGGTGAGTTCTTCTGTCAAACTGAACATGCACCCCTCTATCAGACGTGAGATCATATCGGCATGGGTTTTGCAGGAAAATATGTCCACAGGGGTAACACGGGCTGACAGTTCAATCCCCACGGTCGGGCCTTCCATGCCTTCTATTTACGGATTGAGCCAAGGTTTCAACAACTGACTCTACTTTCATCAACTACCTTTTCTCGAGAAATCAATGAGATTAAATGCTCACGGGGTGGCCACGTGGTGCTCTTGGATAGGATGTTATATGAGAATGTGATTACGGGGTTGCTCAAGAGTGGTTTAGGTTTAGACTGTTTTTGAGCCCGTAATCCATCACCTTTCGCCACGTAGCACTTTATCTTTACCGTGGTTTCAATTGCGGGACCGCTCAAGAAAATTATCACCCGAGCATGTTGCATCCCTGTAATGAATTGTGGCCACTGATTTGGTTATGATCTGAGATCTGGGCACACCGTCTAGATTTAGTGCCACTGCCAAATATATCCGCCCATCGACTTCAGGATCTGCCAAAGCGTGCTTTGGGATGGGGCGCTACCTTTGGCGTTGAACAATATAACCTCCCAGAGGATGATATGATGTGGAGGCCTGACGTCACCATGATGATGTGTCATAGATGGAGAGGTGACATGTGTCACTTGAAAATAGGCTAGAGGCATGTCTGAGAATGCTTGAAAAGAGTGCCACATGTCAACGCTAGATGGATGCCACGTGTTTGTGCCAATGGCTACCACAAACTTGGAGCTCCAGGGCTTGGGCGCTAGCTCCTTTTCCTTTGGCTCCTCTATGTGCTTTTACCTGGAGCTAGTGATCTAATGACGCATGTCTTCATGAATCAAAAGAACGAGAATTACTTCGGGCCTTCGGGCTCTGGGAAAACCAAATCTCAAACCTCCTCTGACTTCAGATGCTTTTACCCAGAGTTATGGATCTGATGACGCGTGGCTCTTGCTGATCAACGAATCAGATTCACTTCGGGAACTTCAAAACTTTGGGACTTTCACGAACTTCTCACTTCAAAAATCTCGAAGCTCATTTCCCCGAACAGTTGATTTGGATGCCAGCTATCCTCCTTTAAGATCTACGACTCTTTCTTGCTTCAGGCCTTTGAGGATTTTAATGGAGCTATATTTCATGTAACTTTGAAATCCTAAATACTCAGGGGCCGTTAATCTAGAATGCTCCTAGAATCTCTGCCACTGACAAAATTCAACCTGTCTGTTGCTTGCGTTTTGAGCCCAAAATGGACTGCCATGAAAGATGCACCTGGTGTCCATGGCTGTGGCCTAAGTGAACAAGGACTTGGATGACTTGTTGTGGATTGGGGAAAATAGAGAGAACAATTGTTACACATTATTTTCGTCATCCCTATGACCATTAATGATGTAAACCTATCTGTTGCCTTTAGAAGGGTCAGTGGCCTGAGTTCCTAAAGAGAGAAGGGAGAAGAAATTTTCCTGAGAAAAGAAGTTGCATTTTCCCTTGTAAAAACCCTGTAAAAAAGGAAGTTCGCAGGTTGCTATATAGGCAGGGTGCGAGAATGCCTGATTCTCACAGGTTGCTCTATAGGTAGGGTGCAAGAATGCCTACACATGGGAAAAACAAGCATTTTCTCGAATCTTCTAGAAGGAGAAACTTCTATGGTGAGGTGGCATCCGAATGGTTTGGATCTTACTCGCTTTCATGATTTAGTGGGATCATCCTAACCTCCTCACCTT
>SNQJ01S0118802.1:37302-50398 GCA_010110895.2 Picea sitchensis
CTCTCTCTCTCTCTCTCTCTCTCTCTCCCTCTCCTATATTATGCCCCACTAATGAAAGAGAATCACTATCATCAATTAATAAGATGAATCAGCATCCGACACAACGCACTAAACTAGTTTGGATTCCAAGGAGGGTGTGTGCAGCGTCACTTTAATAGTTTGAAAGAATTGTAATTAAAGATACCATGAAATCTTGAAGCTAGAGCCATTGTATGTGCTCTAGGGGATTGTATTTTCTTTTAATGTTTGAAGGATTGTACACCTTTTGAGCGTCGATTCATATCTAAAGTGTAATTATTCATTTATTGTAATAAGCCTAGTAGTGGGATGCTTTTACTTGTGATATGAAAGCACTAAAATAGTCTAGAGGGAAGGCTCGAGAAACCACCTAATGTATAAATCAATGTAATATATGCCCAAAAAAGGTTGTTGTAGTTTTTGAAAGAAGAAGTTGAAAGCTGGAAAGAGCTATTGAACTCCTTGTAAATATTTGCTGAAGAAATATCAAAGAAGAGAATTGTTTTCAATTTCTGAGCTTTCTTGTCTTTGAGTAACTGGGTAAATGCTATGTTATTTATCTCTGTGTTTATGAGTGTATGCATCTAAATGGCTTGTTGAATGAATCCTTAGTGTTAATTTAAGTTTCAATTGTTTCTCTTCTAAAATATCGATGCAAGGAGTGCACAGTGCCCACACAAGGAGTGTCGAGGATGAACCTTTACAAGTTCAGAAGCTCATGAGAGATTGTGTAAGTTTACGTAGAGTGAGCATAAGGAGTGTTCCTATACTCATAGGAATATAAAATCTCAAAGAGGAGACCAATGCAAAGAGTGCACGGGGTTGACACTTTGTTAAGTGTTGAAGAAGCTCAAAGGAGAGGTAGTGCAAGGTGTGCACAGGAGAATTATTTAAGTCCCAAGCTCATGAGGGAAGCACAAAGGTTCAAGTATTTTAAGAGAAAAGCCTAGGAGGGAAGTGCAAGGTGTGTGTCATATTCTAAGTCATTTAGGTGACAAAGCTCGAGGAGGGATAGCGAGAATAAGTCCCCAAAGATAAGAAATGTCTTTGTTTCAAGAAGAGCGGAGGAGATCTATTTGGGAGGTATAAGACTCCCTCACAGTCTTTTGGTCAAGAGAAGAAGCGTGGACGTTAAACCCCCAAGTCATTCAAACTTCTCTACTCTGACATTTTCTAAGCATTTTTTGTAAAGGAGTCAAAATCCTTGAAGCCCTGGAGTGAATCTACACTATAGATCACTGGGAAAAGTGCGATTTGTTGGATCCCTGAGTGATTCAGCGATTCGACACTCCAGGAGAAGTTGNGTTGGTTATTGTTGTGCAAAGTGAAGAATTCCTCGAAGTCTTGAAGCCCGAATTTCATCAAGACCATTGGTTTTCGGGCACACGTGTCCACAAATTATCATGTATATGGAATTCCATCTATCCAGAGGATTGTAAGTCAAAGTTGCTTTGACATGAAAATTCTCGAAGTCCCAAAGCGCGGTGTCAATCTTGTTTGTTCATTATCAAGGAAACGTGGACCGTGGATCTCCACCCTTTGCTAGCTTGTTGTTCGACAATTTTAGAGGAAATGTGTGTTGGAGTCTCAGAACTCCCAAAGCCTGGAGTACCAGAGTGAATCACAGTCATTGGTTGTTAGAGAAGTATGGACCGTCGATCCCTGGGCCCATTCGGGAGTACGCCAGTTTAGCGTTCGGGATATTTGAAGTGTATTGTGGGAAGATATTTTGAAGCTTGAAGCTTCGGAGCACCGAAGTTGTTGCTTTCAAAACTTAGGCCCCAGGTTTTAGGCCCGAGGTCACTTGAAGACTCCGTGGTAGTGAAGAGACTCTCGTGAACCCAAATTTTCATGCAGTAAAAGAAGAAAAGGCAAGTGATAAAGAATCCTAAGAGTTTAGTAAGGACCTGAGAGCCACTCCAGCTCCTGTGTAAATCGATCCTAGATCGGGAGGTTGTGCAAGCCCCAAGGGGGTTTGCCTCAAGTGGTATCAGAGAAGGAATAAGCTCTGTGAGAAGAAACATTTAAAATCATGATGCCAAGGAGACGCAGGGAGAGACCTGTAGTCAACGGAGCTATGTAGGAGGAAATGAGACAACTTTGTGCAAGGTTGGATTCCATGGAAACAACACAAAGGAGAGTGCCAAAGACTGGTGTTGTCAGTGAAGATGAAAGTGAAGATGTAGAAGCAGAAGAAGAATAAGTTGTAGGAGATCAAGCAGCATAGGAATGATTGCTAAAAGTTGTTTTCAAACTGAGAACCAGAGCAAAGATGGAAGTCTCGATGTGTTATCACATAATGTTTTATGGAGTTGTATGTGTTTGTTGTTGTGAATAACTAAGTCTCTATCCTTTCCCCGTCTCTCTCCTCTTCACAGGCTAGATCTTGATTTTTCCCCTTCGATTGTTAAAGTCATTTTTTGTTTGCCCCTTTTTGCTCAAGCGCCCTGATTCCCCTTGATGTCTTACCTGAAGGAAGTCTTGGCCCTACACCTCTCTATTTTTCTCTAAGGATGAACACTCATCTACTTTGTTTCAATCATTGTTCTCTCTATTTTCCCCAGTCCACAACAAGTCATCCAAGTCCTTGTTCACTTAGGCCACAACCATGGACACCAGGTGCATCTTTCATGGCAGTCCATTTTGGGCTCGAAACGCAAGCAACAGATAGGTTGAATTTTGTCAGCGGCAGAGATTCCAGGAGCATTCTAGATTAATGGCCCCCGAGTATTCGGGATTTCAAAGTTGCACGAAATATAGCTCCATTAAAATCCTCAAAGGCCCGAAGCAAGCAAGAGTCATAAATCTTAAAGGAGGATAGCTGGCATCCAATCCAACTGTTTGGGGAAATGAGCTTCGAGAGTTTTGAAGTGAGAATTTCGTGAAAGTCCTGAAGTTTCAAAGTGCCCGAAGTGAATCTGATTCGTTGATCAGCAAGAGACACGCATCATCAGATCCATAACTCCGGGTAAAAGCAGTTGAAGTCAGAGGAGGTTTGAGATTTGTTTTTTCCAGAGCCCGGAGACCCGGAGAAATTCTCAGTCATTCGATTCATGAAGACACGCATCATTATATCACCATCTCTAGGTAAAATCACATAGAGGAGCCAAAGGAAAAGGAGCTAGTGCCTAAGCCCTGGAGCGCCAAGTTTGTGCTAGCCATCGGCACAGACACGTGGCATCCATCTAGCACTGACATGTGGCACTCTTTTCAAGCATTCTCAGACATGCTTCTAGCCTGTTTACGAGTGACACCTGTAACCTCTCCATCTGTGACACATCATCATGGTGATGTCAGGCCTCCACATCAAATCATCCTCCGGGAGGTTATATTGTTCAGCATCAAAGGTAGCACCCCATCCCAAAGCATGCTTTGGCAGATCCTGAAGGCAGTGGGTGGATATATTTGGCAGTGGCACTAAATCTAGATGGTGTGCCCAGATCTTAGATCATAACCAAATCAGCGGCCACATTTCATTACGGGGACGCAACATGTTCGGGCGATAATTTTCTTGAGTGGTCCCGCAATTGAAACCACGGTAAAGAGAAAGTGCTACGTGGAAAAAGGTGATGGATTACGAGCTCAAAAACGGTCTGAACCTAAACCACTCTTGAGAAACCCCGTAATCACGTTCTCATATAACATCCTATCCAAGAGCACCACATGGCCACCCCCTAATCATTTAATCTCATTTATTTCTCGAGAAAATGCAGTTGATGAAAGTAAAGTCAATGGTTGAAACCTCGGCTCAATCCGTAAATAGAAGGCATGGAAGGCCCGACTGTGGGGATTGAACTGTTAGCCCGTGCTACCCCTATGGACATATTTTCCTGCAAAACCCATGCTGATCTGATCTCATTTCTGACAGAGGGGTTCATGTTCAGTTTGACAGAAGAACTCACCGACGTAAAGCTTTGATTGTAGTGACCAGATCACACTCTTGGTAGTGGTACATTGTTCCGAGTATAAATAGATATTTTTAATATTTTATTAAGGTCATCAACTGGTTAAGTAGAGCTCCCTATTTTGTAATGTTTTGATGCCAGAACTGTTCTCTGGTTATGCTCCCTCTTTTCATCTCTTTGTAAAAACTGTGCTAAAACACTCGGGCATGGAGGATCTAGTCGAGGGTTGTTATGTTGTTGTAATGTAGGTTTGATTGCAGCAGTATCGTGACCAGTTTTAGTCTGCTTCCTTGTGATCTTTTCCCCTCTTACACTGAATGGCTCGGGCATGGAGGATCCAGTCGAGTTGTTGTAGCTGCATGGTGCTGTAGGCTTGATCATTGTGTTGTGACTATGTTGTTGTGACATATTTCAGTGTCCGAAGCTTGATCTTAAGAGTGATATTGAGTCTGAGTTTTTCTTCTCCAAGTTTCTTGAAGGCCTGATGCCCATAGCAGTATTGTCCACCTTTCTTACTAAGTCTTCCCTCTACTCACACTTAAACTCAATTCACTCACTGAAGTTAGTTGTGGCCCTCACTTCCCTATGCATTTCTTGTCCAGTTCTGTGTTGAACATCATTCATATATTGAGTTTTTTATATTGACCTCCACTCATATAAAACCAACATCCACCAAAAAATATGATGGGTACTGGGCTTATCCTCCTGCAATTCGAGGGTGACTTTCAGTGCTAACATTCATGGTGTCGCTGCCAGGGACAAATTGAAGACTTTTCCCTGTGATAGAATGACAAAGAAGCTCTAATTTTGAAGGTGCATCAGATATCAGTACCATTGAAGATTGCAACTTGCACCTGGCGACTTCACTGTTTCGACTCCACTGTTTTAGTTATGTCTCCTAAAGGTAGACACACAAGGTCCACTTCACTGTTTCCTCTAACAACGTTTGAAGTTGACCCAGAGAAAATTATCAAAAAGGGAAAGACCGCTCAAAAAGGTACCTCCACTATTGTACCAAGTTTTTTTGATAATTTGCATAATCCCTCTTTACAAACTCCAATAACTGTTTCTGATTCTCCTATTATACAAGCTGCTAGAGTTTCAAGAAATTTAAGTTTGGGGAGTTTTCCTGCCGATTTCTCCCCTCCTATTATTGGTTTGGAAGGAGAGATATTTGACACCCCTTTCTCCCCCGAAGTTGTGAAGTGGAAGGAGAGAGCTTTGACCTTAGAATACTTTCCTACTCCAGGCTTTACTACTCCTCCTCATATTAGATTTGTTGTAGTTACAGAAGGGGAAACCTCTGTTACCTCTAGCCCCTTATCTTTATCTTCTAATGCTCATCCTTTTCCTTTTTCTCCCAGAAACATAGTCCCAGTCTCCCCTATTCAAACCCCATCTTCCCCTGGTTCTCCTCCAGTTCACATCCCAATGGTGGGTGTTAATCCTCCTAGGAACCGGACGGTTGAGATATTGGCTTCTAGATACGCCCCTCTGGTTTTACTTCAGCCTATGAATGCTCTCCCAACCACTGACTACCTTAAATACATGCCCAAGTTCACAAGGGAGGGAGACGTGACTGCAGAAGAGAACCTTTCATCCTTTTATAGATTTGGAGAGATTCAGGCCATCGAAAATGAAGATGTGTGGATGAGAGTTTTTATATAGAGCCTTTATGGTGATGTCAGGGATTGGTTTAATAAATTGCCTCCTAGATCTATTGACATCATTGTTGCTCTGGACGATTCATTCTTAAGACATTGGGGGAATAAAAAAAATCTCCTTTATTATGTTACAGAATTTGGGGCACTTAAGAGAGAGGAGGGGGGAGATGTTTCAGACTTCTCGAAGAGATTTAAGAAGATGTATAAAAATATTCCCACTGATATTAAGCCTACAGAAACCTCTACCAAGATGACTTATGCTATTGCTTTTGACCCTGATTTATTGCCTCCTATTGAGAGAAAGAAGAGCTACCTCCTTGGCTCATATGCAATATGCATCCCTTGAAGTAGAATCCAATATATTGGCAGTTGACAAGCTTAGGAGTAACATTGATAGAGACAAAATAAAGGGTAGGTCGGAAGCCTTGCCTTCTAGTTCCTCTACTTTCCCCCCTCAAATGGATGAAGTAACCAAGCTACTAAAATCACTTTCTACTAGAATGGAAAGGCTAGAATTGGAAGGAAAGCAGAGCTATAGGAATTTTCAAAATCCTGATAATAGGGGTAGTTTCAAAAGACCAAACAATGCCGCTCAGATCCTCCAAAGAGACCAAAGAAATAGGGATAGATATGATTAGATAATTCAAGCTCCTCTCCAAAATAACCTTGTTATCGATGAAGAAGGGGAGGAAGAAGAGCTTGATCCCGAAATCCATTGTCTTGGAGACACCTCCTCATTTCCTCATTTAACCCAAGTTGCATATGAGAAGAGTCTCATGGATAGTCAACTAAACGAGTTGAGTAAAGGCGAAAGGACTAGTAGCAATCCAAATAGATATAACCTTAGGTCCAAGAAGAAAGAAGGAAAGCCTAACATTCTTGATTAGCCTATTAGAACCGAAAAATTGGTTAAAAATATGGTAGATGACGTTAAAGAAAAGGAAGCAAACCCCTCGGTCAAAGGCCCCATCCCAGAAGTGAAGGAGGTTGTGAATCCTTCCTCCTCTTTTAGTTTTGATCATGAAATTCAAAAGATTAGGATCCATGTGCCTCTTTCAGAGTTAGTCCAGCAAGAGGGTTTCAAAAAATGCCTTTCAAAAATGTTGTAGCCCGAACCTTCATCTCATTCCACTGACTCAGTCAACCTCCAAGATGAGAACCTGGTTGTCATACTAGGACCTTTGGTAGAGGATAGAGATGATTCCTCCCCTCATTTCTATACATCGTTGAATATTCATGATAAACTGTTTCACAACTGCTTAATGGATTTAAGGTCTTCTCACAATCTCATGCCCAAAATTGTCATGGATGAGCTTGGGCTGGAGGTTACAAAAACCTACCATGACCTGTATTCATTCGATTCCAGGAAGGTGAAATTCCTCGGGGTTATTAAGGATCTAGCGGTATCCTTGTTCCAACTTCCCATGAAGAGTGTGGTCATGGACATAGTGGTAGTTGATGTCCCCCCTAAGTTCAGGATGCTCTTGTCTAGATCATGGATCAAAAGAATAAGGGGAACTTTGCAGGTGGATCTGTCATATGCCACCATCATTGTATTTGGAGGGGACATAGAAGGCTTTATAAAGAAGAAAATATTTCCTGCATTATCACTGATGAAGCCAATCCCATCAACCACCCCATTTTCTCAATCGATATTGATTTAGGAACCAATATTTTGCAGCTCTTTGATCTTCCTCAACCTCCTATTGAAATTAGAAAGCAGCCTATTACCTTTTGCAAAGAGCCTCCCCCCAAGATCTCTGTGTGGAAAATGTGTTTTGATGGAGCCTCTTCTAAGGAAAGTGTTGGTGTTGGAGTAGTTTTTATTTCCCCCACCCAAGAGACCATATCTATGTCCTGCAAGTTGGAATTTGAAACAACAAACAACATGGCAGAATATGAGGTTCTTGTCTTGGGTTTGAGAGATGCCAAAGACATGAAAATTGAGGAGCTAGTAGTGTTTGGAGACGTTGAGCTGATTGTTCATCAATTTATAAATCTGTATCAGGATAAGCACCAGAGATTAAGGGCCTATAGAAATGAAGTATGGGATATGATTGAAATTTTATTCTTGGCTTTTAATATTTAATTTGTTCCGAGGGAGGAGATTTTTGTGGCAGATTCCTTGGCGGTCTCAGCAAGTAATTTCAAGGTCCCTTTCCCCCAAAACTCAAGTATGAGGTGGAGATAAAATACACACCCTCTATCCCCAACAATGTCAAACATTGGAAGGTCTTTGAGGATGATATTGAGCTAAAAAAGTTCCTTGATACTNATTTTCTGATATGCATATTGATTAGGATCAAGATTCTAAAGAAAGCCCTCATGCTGATGTTCTCATGGATACGACTGTTAACCATCATATTTTTCAGTTGCCTAGCAACCATATTCCAAAGGGTCTTGTCCCTTTGGAGATATTGTTCGACATAAATGATGTTGTTGTAAAAGTCGAAGGATCAACTGAAGAGGCTGATGTGACTGAATGCAATCTAGGGATGGAGGAGGATCCCAAATGGGTCAAATTTTCTAGTAGTTTGTCAAAGGAGAAAAATGTTGAGTATGTCAAACTTTTGAAGGAGTTCGCGGAATTGTTTTCTTGGACATACGAGGCTTTTAGAACATATGACACCAGCATCATTGAACACAAAATCCCTTTGAAAGAAGATGCTAAACCATTCAAGAAGAAGCTCAGACAAATAAGCCCCATGTTGTTGTTGATTATGGAAAAGGAAGTGAAGAAGTTGTTGGATGCACAAATCATCATCCCCTTGAGGTTTTCAGAGTGGGTGGATAATTTGGCTCCTGACAGGAAGAAGAATGGGGAAATCTGGTTGTGTGTCGATTTCAAAAATTTGAACAGAAGCTCCAAAAAGGATAATTACCCCTTGCCGAAAATAGAGCACATATTGTAGAGAATGACAGGTCCATCCAGGATGTCTATGGTCGATGGTTTCTCCGGGTACAACCAGATCTTTGTCTTTCCTGAAGATAGAGAGAAGATAGCTTTCATGACTCCTTGGGACATGTTCATGTATGCTAAAATGCCCTTTGGATTGATGAATGCAGGAGAAACCTTCCAGCGAGCCATGGACATCACTTTCATTGGAGAAAAGGAAAAATTTGTGGTCATCTATATGGATTACATTACAGTATTCTCCAGGTCTAATGAAGAACAATGTCACCACCTAAAGAAAGCCTTCTTGAAGTGTCGAAGGTTTGTCCTTTCGCTCAATCCTAAGAAATCTTTATTTGTCGTGCAAGAGGGAAAATTGTTAGGGAATATTGTGTCAGCTAAAGGGGTGAAAATTGATCCAAGATGAGTAGAGGCCATCCAGTCCTTGTCTTTTCCCAGAACTGAGAAAGAGTTTCAGTCTTTCTTGGGTAAAATCAATTTTTTGAGAAGATTCATTTCTAATTTTGTTGAGTTGGTTGAATACATTACAACAATGCTTAGAAAGGGGAATGAAGTGAAATGCATTGTTGAGTCCAGAAATTCCTTCAACCAAATCAAGAGGGTGTTGACTAAAGCACCTGTGCTCATCAGCCCAGACTATTCCAAGGAATTTCTAATATTTTCCTTCGCTTCATCAGATACATTAGTTGTTTTTTTGCTACAGAGAAATTTAGATGGGTTGGAACAACCTATTTCCTTTTTCAGTAGAGCACTAAGAGATGTAGAAACACGATATGATATCATGGAAAAGAAGGCTTATGATTTGGTGAAAGCCCTCAAATCTTTCAAAATCTATATTCTGCACTCAAAAATTATTTCATATGTCCCCTCAGCTTCAATAAAGGAGATATTGATCCAACCTTATATAGATGGGAAAAGAAGCAAGTAGATCGCCAAGATTATGGAGTTTGACCTGGAAATCAAACCCACCAAGTTGGTGAAAGGCCAAGGTTTGGCCAAGTTACTGGTTGAATCAAATTTTGAGGCCTTGGGGGTTAATTTCATGAATATAGACTCAGAAAATCAGAAAGATGATATTGTTGGTGAAGACTCTCATGTCAGCCCCAAATTAGCAGGATGCCCCTAGTATAAACACATCATATACTTCCTGCAGAAGTTGAGGCCCCCTGATGGTTTGGGTAAAAACAAGGTGAGAGCTTTGAAACTCAATGCAATCAAGTATTGTATCATCGATCAGATTTTGTACTGGAAGGATCCTTTGCGAGTCATGTTGAGGTGTCTAGACCCACAAGAAGCCCAAAGAGCTATGTCTGATTTTCATGACAGCTCATGTGGGGGGCATCATTTTTGGAGGACCACAGTGTATAATATCCTCAGAGCTAGGTATTTCTGGCCCATCATTTTTACTGATGTTTGTGCAAATATTAGAGCTTGTACCAAGTGTCAAAAGTTTGTTGGAAAGCAGCAACTCAAATCTTTGTCTTTGAAACCTGTAGCGGTTTCTAGACCTTTTCAGCAGTGGAGTCTCTACTTCATTGGAGATATCCACCTAGCCTCGAGTGGCCAGCATAGTTGGATTTTGACTGCCACTGATTATTTTACCAAATGGATAGAAGCCATCCCTACAAGGAGTGCCTCCCATAAGGTGAGCATAAATTTCCTTGAAGACATCATATCCTGATTAGGTTGTCCAAGCAAGATTGTTACAAACAATGATGCCTCTTTCAGAGCTGAGCCATCAATTAATTTATGTGAGTAGTATGGGATCACACTAGTCCATTCTACTCCCTACTACCCTCAGGGAAATGGTTTAGCAGAGTCTTCTAACAAGAGCCTCATAAATATCATCAAAATATTGTTATAAGACAACAAGAAATCCTGGGATTCGAAGATAAAGTTTTCATTGTGGGCTGACAAAGTTACCACAAAAAGATCATTGGGCATTTCTCCTTTCTAGCTAGTGTATGGCATTGAGGCAATCTTTCCTACTGAAATTGTTTTGCCTGTGGTGAAGTTCCTCCAGGACTACCAAGGAGAACCTGATGACATGGTCAGGAGGATATTGTAGCTGATAGAAGTGCAGCATACCAAGGAGCAACTGCTTGATAAAGCACAAGACCATCAGCAGAAAATAAAACGAGCTTTTGACAAGAGCACAAGCAACAAAAATTTCCAGTTCGGGGATCTGGTGCTCAAATGGGATGAAACCAAACAAAACAAGGGACAACATGGTAAAGTTGAAGCCTTGTGGATTGGCCCCTTCAAGATTTCTGAGGTTTTTCCAAACAACACTTATGAATTGTAGAACTTGGAGGATTCTGAGGTTTTGGGTGGCCCTGTCAATGGGCATTTTCTCAAAAAAAAATTTGTTTAGGCCGTGACCAGCATCCCACCATTGTAAATACCACTCCCTTTTTGTTTTTATTTTTACTTTTTATTTTAATAAGAGACTCCATAACCCAATAGCTAAGGCAGTGGATTTGTGCATTCTTGGCAACTCGCAGGGAACCTGCCATCCCCTATGGAGCCAAATGTTATCACATAATGTTGTCTAGAGTTGCATGTGTTCATTGTTGTGAATACCTAAGTCTATATCCTTTCCTTGTCTCTCTCCTCTTCACAGGCCAGATCTTGGATTTTCCCCTTCGATTGTTAAAGTCATTTTTTGTTTGCCCCTTTTTGTTTGAGCGCCCTGATTCCCCCTGATGTCTTACTTGAAGGAAGTCTTGGTCGTAAACCTCTCTATTTTTCTCTAAGGATGAACACTCATCTCCTTTGTTTGAGTTATTGTTTTCTCTGTTTTCCCTAGTCCACAACAAGTCGTCCAAGTCCTTATTCATTCAGGCCACAACCATGGACACCAGGCGCAGCTTTCATGGCAGTCCATTTTGGGCTCGAAACGCAAGCAGTAGACAGGTTGAATTTGGTCAACGATGGAGATTCCAAGAACATTCAAAGTTGCACAAAATATAGCTCCATTAAAAGCCTCAAAGGCCTGAAGCAAGCAAGAGTCGTAGATCTTAAAGGAGGATATTTGGCATCTGATCCAAGTGTTCAGGGAAATGAGCTTTGGGAGTTTTGAAGTGAGAAGTGCATGAAAGTGTCGAAGTGGCTGAAGGCCCAAAGTGAATCTGATTCGTTGATCAGTAAGATCCATGTGTCATCAGATCCATAGATCTGGGTAAAAGTAGCTGAAGGCAGAGGAGGTTTGAGATTTGTTTTTTTTTGGATCCTAGAGACCCAGATTAATTCTTGGTCGTTCAATTCAATAAGACATGCATCATCAAATTGCTATCTCTGGGTAAAAGCACATAGAGGAGCCAAAGGAAAAGGAGCTAACGCCTAAGACCTAGAGCACCCAGTTCATGGCAGTTGTCGACATAGATGTGTGGCATTCATATAGCACTGACACATGGCACTCTTTTCAAGCATTCTCAGATAGGCCTATATCTTTTTTTCAAGTGACACATGTCACCTCTCCATCCATGACACATCAGCATGGTGACGTCAGGCCTCCACATCAGATCATCATCCGAGAGGTGTTATTGTTCAGTGCCAAAGGTAGTGCCCCATCCCAAAGCACACTTTGGCAGTTCCTGAAGTCGATGGGCAGATATATTTGGCAATGGCACTAAATCTAGTCGGTGCACCTAGATCTCAGATCGTGACCAGATCAACGGCCACAGTTCATTGCGGGGACGCAGCATTCTCGAGCAATAATTTTCTTGAGCGGTCCCACAATTGAAACCACAGTAAAGTGAAAGTGCTACGTGGCAAAAGGTGATGGATTGTGGGCCCAAAAAAGGTCTGAACCTAAACCACTCTTGAGAAACCCCGCAATCACATGCTCGTATAACATCCTATCCAAGAGCACCACATGGCCACCCCCTGAGCATTTAATCTCATTGATTTCCCGAGAAAAGGAAGTTGATGAAAGTAGAGCCGGTGGTTGAAACCTCGGATCAATCCATAAATAGAAGGCATGGAAGGCTCGACCGTGGGGACTAAAATGTCAGCCCGTGGTACCCCTATGGATATATTTTCCTGTAAAACCCATGTTGATCTGAGATCACTTCTGACAGAGGGGTGCATATTCAATTTGACAGAAGAATTCGTCGACGCAAAATTTTGATTGTAGTGACCAAGTCACACTCTTGGTATTGGTATATTGTTCTGAGTATAAATAGATAGTTTTAATATATTTTTAAGGTCATCAACTGGTTGAGCAGAGTTCCCTATTTTGTAATGTTTTGATGTTAGAACTGTTCTCTGTGTTAGGGTCCTATAATTATAGGTAACTTGATTCTTCGACTGCTGATTTGGCGTTTCTCTTGTGATGACGAAGTATGGCTCGGTTGATCCCTTTTTTCCCCTCCATCTATTTCACCCGATCCTCCATCTCCCTACTGCATCCTTCATCCACGTTTCACCCTCACTCCCTTGTCCTTTTATCCCGTTGACTACCTCTCGCCTGTCACTCATCCATGCATAAACAAACTTAGGCTAAAAAGAACAATAAATGATTAGATTAATTTATAATGTTAGTAGTTAGTAAATAGGTAAATAAAGTTAGTATAATTAGATAAATAAGCTAG
>SNQJ01S0118803.1:0-12627 GCA_010110895.2 Picea sitchensis
TGCATGTTATCCAATGAATCTTGAATACTACGAAAACTATCATTGAGGCCATCTGCAAGGTCATGCAATCTAGCATCTAATGTGTCATACAATTGGGATTTGAATGCTTCAGTAATTTGTAGAATTTTTTTGAGGGTTTGAGAGGAAATAGCCATATAAGCAACCTATGAAATCCTCGGTCCCGCATTCGTCATGAAAAAACCTAAAAAATATAACAATAAGTTACAGCAGAAAATCACGGCTTTTTCTGGAAAAACCCTAAAAAACTATTGAATTTAAAATGTTCATAACTTCACTTCTAGGACTCTGTTTCGGCTGATGTTTTTTTTGAAATTGGGTGAAATTGTGAGAGGAAATCAGATCTGTAATTTGTTTAGGCAAATTCGACATCCAACTGCTACAAAAATAAAATAAAAAATCGCGCCACCGTCCGCAGAAAAAACCCTAAAAAATTGTAGATTTTAAAACTTCAATATCTTGACTTTCCAAACTCCGTTTCAGACGATTTGTTTTTTAACTTGAGTGTTTTTCTGAGAGGAACTCATATATACAACCTGTTTCTACAAATTTTTCATAGAAATATACCGAAAATTTCTGGAATGTCGCGGCCCTCTTTTTTCTTTCCGAAAAACAATCTGCAAAAATAAAAAATATTTGTCCACAATGTATGTCAAGGAAAGTGCTCTAATACCAATTGTTAAAAACCTGAATATATCTACAAATATAATCACCACAAATACTAAATACACAATAGATCCACATAGCAATATAGAAGAACAATATGCAAAATCTCTTTTATTACTATCAAACCCTTAGGGTAGGGAAACACCATAAAATGGATCCTATTATGGAAGGGATCCTCTATTGTTCACTTGCCTCTTCGAGGGGGAATCCTCCTATTAATCTACCGCTCCAAATACAATAATTTTCTTCATTCCCCATTACATTGCTTGAACCCCTTTATATAGTGTTACCATCACCTAAGAACATTCTAGAGGAAGAATCCTCTAGAAGTAGAACCTTCTAAGAAGTCATCTTACATTTATTATATCTAACTACCCATTTATTATATTTAAATACCATAGTGGGCCTTATTTAATAATATAGTGGACCTAGTCCACCTTACATTGAATGACCTCCACTATTATCACTATGGGCCCTCTGGGCCTGCCCACTACCTCTCTAGCTACCTTACAAATTCCCTAACTAGTTATGATATGGAATAATTCATTAATAGTGAATTGATGAAGATAAGTTTTGTTGAACATCAATCACAAGCAAAATATGCCAAAGCACATAATGATACCAAACGCAGTATAAGTGAATGTCAACTGGATTTTGCTTTTGAAGTTACAAAAAAAAAACATTCATGAATGTCTAGTAGAACATCGACAAGTACAAAATGATATTTCCATGATCATTGTCAAACCTTGGAAGAATTGTGATTCAAAATGAATCGATATGGCTTAGAATATGAAAAAGATGTCAATTTTCATATTCTAGACTACTCCAAACCAATTCAATTTGTGAGTGTCAAATTTCTTTTCAAAAATTACAAGGGGAAAAATTCAAATATTCAACAAGTTGATGATATAATTGATTAAATTATTGATAAGTGCTACCATTTTCATCGAGTTGGCCATGTGGAGACAAACTGTTTTGATCTCCATTGTTGTCTTCATTATGGTAAAACAAATCGCCTTTTAGAAAAATGTTGAAAGAAGATGAAGGTTAAAAAAAAGAACAATTCATATTGCTTGGATCAGTTATTGGCAATGGAATTCCTCAATATTTTGTATAAGTATCGTCATGTTCAAACGAAATTAAAGACCTATTTTCATGGAGAAGTTACAAAATGATAAGGCTTTCAATCAATATTTACATATGATAATTTTGGGCATGATTGGGAGCCACTTCAAATTGATAATTGAGTCCATGACTCCAAAATGGTACTTCTTTGCACCTTAAGGGGGGGGAGTACACAAATTAAATGAGAAAGGTACTCTATTGCACTTCAAGGAGGGGAGTACATGGTATCAGATGAAAATGGTTAGTGGTCAACCAAAACCACCAAATACATGGTATCAAGTTGAAATGGTTAGTGGTCACCAAAACCAAATACAGTGATGAAATGACTATTGAAGAAAAGAAGAGTCCAAATCTCAAGCTTGGGTCCCTTCTACATACTTCTCATATTTCAACTAACAAAGGGGGGAATATTAATAATGATTTTCCAACTCAAAGTTTTGACAACAACAACAACTACAAAGTTGTAAAGATTTCATCAGTTGTCATAAATTGATGATTCAAATATTGATTAATACTATTTGTGTGTTATTTTATGAGTGACACTATGGAAAGTTTCTTCACTTGGATGGTAATTAGACCTATTATTGTTTCTTATCATTTGATTGGGTTTTCAACCATTTTTAGGGAAGAGTCAAACTTAAAGTTGGTTCATTTCTCATAACTCGCTCTTTTTATCAAATATTGGAGTTCACATTAGTGAACAAATTACAAATATTGGAACTCACAAGTTCAAATAGGCATTTTCTAGATTCTCGGCGTCCAAATTTGGAATTTTTTAGGCACATGTTCATCAAATCTTAGCTCTAAAGTTTTAGATTGAAGATTGAAATGATGTTAGTCAGTGCACTAGTTCTTATTTTCTTACTGGTATAATTATTCAGAATTGTGATTTAGGGAGGAGGGATTCTTAGCCTATAAGTCCCTAGACAATCACAAAATCCTATATCACCTCTTTTATGAATTGTAATCCTTATCCTTGATGAGGTGTCATCCTTATATATTGATGAGTTGTCAATGTGAGAGAATATCTAGATCTAGAGATGGTTACATCCATGTATTATATATTAATATCATTGGAAGAATATAATGTTGAGGTGGAAAAATCCTTTTTCGCTAGTTCTTGTGCTCAAGTTCATTAGGTTTATTAGAACTATTTTATTGGGATTTGACCATACTTCGGGAGTTTAATTCAAGGGATGTTGTTGTAACACTTAAGTGAGGCCAAATTGTATCAATAAAGAAGTCATTTTGTCAATTGTGATGTATCAGATTGGATTTCTCTCCTCTCAAGGTGTGTTGAGTATTTCCTTTCTCTTTAGTTCTTGAGATTCATCCATATTTTAGGTTTGGTTATTTGATGATATAATACATTCTTTAGTGAAATTTCAAGTAGTAGTTTAAATTTTCTATGAAATTATATTTTTCTAACTACCTCTCTTTTGCTCGTGTGAAGTTATTTGGTTAATCATAGAATCCGACATGAAATTTCAATGCTACCCAATAAAATGTTAAAGCAACGTTGCATAGCAATAAGAATGTGAGCCCATCAACATGATATATAATCAAAAGAGTCATGCAATGAGCATGAGTTTAGTTGTTGTCTTTGATTACAACTACTTAAGTCACCATGTGATAAGATAAGTGCATGAGTAATGGGTGGCACAAGAATCTGAGAATAAAAACACACTATAGTGACGACACAACTACATGCAAATATCATAATTCCTTTACACTAGGATCACTCCCAAACTTAAAATCATTKCAATTACCACACATGTTACAAAAAAGTGCCTAGAGAAACTTGTCATTATTTCCTCGCAACACACACGAAACATATMCTTTCCCTATGTGGCATTGTAACTTGAATTCTCCCTCTCATAGCCACCTCATAGTAAGATAAGAGCACCTYTACAACTACTTATAGACCTATGATCAACTACAAATTAACAAAACTCCAACACTAAGATGGGGCACGAGTAAGAAAACAAAATGAGCAATGCAAAGTAATAAAATCAAACATCATTTGTAGATTGTTTGTGGCCACCTCTTGATTATCCATAGTCTTCTATACAATTTGGAAGAAAAGATTTTGAAAGTTGGGACTATTATGATAAACAAGAACCATTAACCCAGAGATTGAGTTTCTTCTTCATGTTCTCACACATGCATTCTTAATGTGATGCCAACTACACCCTTGCCATCAACACACCTCTATTAATTGCATCAAGGCTCATTTGCATTAACATCCTCTCCAGCTAGCGAACATTGATTTATTTTCCTCTCTTTTATTCTTTTATTTAATTACTATTTATTCTCTCAAATTTGTACAAATAAAGGGAAAATTTTCTCAATTTTTATTTTTTTAATTTCCTACCAAATTCACATTATATGAAACCTTCAACAAAACTAAAATTTATCTTAAGAGAGAATTCTAATTATTCAAAATATTGAGTTAAAAAACAATTTACTACAATCCTTGAGAGGGACATGGAATAATAATATGAATGAGAGAATATGCATACTATTTCACCCAAGGATTAAAAAAATGTCTACATTATGGAATATATATTATAACATGAATACATTAATAAGTGGACAGAATCAATCCTTTTTTAGTAAAACTTATTCCTCAAATCTAGTAAGAATTTTACCAAGCCACTATGTTCCTCCAAGCTATATGTGGGATCAATTGGGTGAGCCTCATTGTGGATGTATGTAGGAAGGTTGTGTATAGGGTGGATCCAAGTGTGAATGTTTGCAGGGAGTCACCATTGTATGTAGGTCATATCTAGCTTAAGGGGTTTTCTAGATTAACCAAGCTCCATGATCAATGGGAGATGCCAATCGCTCAGAGATAGAGGCATTTAACACCTTGGTTAGGTCCCTAAATCCAATCAAAACAATCTAGCCTTAGCAAAGGAGATTTTTCAAATGGTTGGAAGCCATTACATTGTTGTTCTCCCATATTTGGAATAGAGAAGAAAGGATCTTATTCTATCTAAGAGCCCATTTATTGGAAATCTTACAAGCCTCTAACCTAGTTCAAGAATGGTAGAAGCATGGATAACAAAAAACCCGGACTCCAAAGATAAGTATTATCTTGTGCACCTGGCCGAGTTTGTTTTTGTGTTTTTGTTTTTTTGTTTTTTTCAAAAAGGAAGAGTGTGATATGATTTTTTCCTCCTCCAAAGCACCAATCAAGAAAAGAATATGCATTTAGGATGGTTCCTAGTAGGTGTAGAAATTCCTAACATAAAGGGCCACAACAATCAACGCCACCTCGAGAAGGACCGCCCAATTCAAGCAATAATAAATTCAAAGTTCTTCGAAATTTAGTTGAATTAGAGAAGGAAAAATAAAAGAAGGGGAAGAAAGATCATTGGGAGATCCTGAATTTTGAGTGGGTTTAGGTAATGTTGATCCATCAAACTCCCAAACCAAATTTGGAATAGTTCACCCTAAAAGTGGCATGGATCCATTCCATGTGGGTTCAAATATCAATGGCTCGTCATAAGAGAAGGAAGCAGAGGAAGGAGAGGAGGAGGAAGAAGATGAAGCTAATAAATCAGAGGAGGAAGAAGAGGAAGGAAAGGAATCTGAAGAGGAAGATGAGGATATAGAGGAGGAAAAGGAGGAAATACATTGAGAAGAGGAGGAAGCAAAGGAATCAAAGGAGGAAGAAGAGGAAGACGAGAAGGAAGAGAAGAAAGTACATTGAGAAGAGGAGGATAAAGTGAGAAAGAATGTAGGACCTTCTACTATTCCAATGCCACAAGCCCATCCATCTGAAACATTTGAATTTCTTACTTTTGTAGTCATGAAGAAGTCCCTCTCATCATCTCAAAAGGGGAAGGAAATCTAGCCAAGACCATAGTGAATATGAGGAAGAATCAAATATTTTCTTAGGCCATCAGTTAACTTTGAATTCTTACATGTTTAAGAGAAGATAATAGTCCATAAATAATCATTATGTGTTGTTTTTACATTTTATTAAGTAATCAATTTGTAAAAATTTAACTTTGTACTAAGAAATATGACCGAAAAAAGAAAAAAAAAATCTATATAAGAAAGTTTGTCTTCTCCCCCTCCCAAGTTATTCGATGGGAGAAGGAAAGAACAACAGGATTTAATCCACCTTTTTAAACTTTATATTATCAAAATATATGTTGCAACCACAACTCTTTTTCAATACAAACTCTAACTATTTTAGTAAAAGAAAAGGTTACTTAAAATATTGAATTTGTCTGTTTATAAACTCATTTCTCATTTCTATTATACTATAGTGTTATTATATATCATAAACCTACTCATAAATATCTATTATAACATAATATATGAGAGATTTACATTAAAATAATAATTGATTACAAAATAATTAAAATTCTCCACTTCAATCAAATACACTCAATATGATAGAACCACCAAAATATCAATGATATAAATATGTGAGAGAATATCACTATCGTATCATATACCTATATAAATATCATTATCATAGAAAAAACAAATGCGATGATGGAGAAAAGTTAGTGGTATGAGATAGAGACATGGTAGTCGTTGTAGATAATGTGTCCCTTGGGAGTTGGAATACCTATTTTTTTCTCCTCAATTAAATTTGACTTTGCGTGCCTTCTTCCATTAATTGGCACGTTTTGTCGGCTGCGTTTCCACCTATATCACTTTTCTATGGCGAGGACAACGGTCGCGGAGTGGAGAGGAGACCATAGTTTGACTCCTTTGTCTTGTCTCGAGGCGTGAGATAGAAGTAATCCTTTATATATATCCATATATCACATTCATTGTCACGACACACTAGATAAGCTTATACATATACTTTGGCTTTTTCACTCTTCTTACGCAACCTTATGTGCACAATATGTTTACCCAAAGTTTCAAATTTTATTAATTTCATCCCATTTTCTCTTTTCCATCATAACTCAACACAAAACATCGCACATAGAGTGTAAACAACGCCACCTACATTTGAGAGGACATGCAATGTAGAGTGCTAACATAGAAAAAGAGTGAACGCGACAATTGGATGGTATAGAGTGCTAACATAGAAAAAGAGTGAACGCGACAATTGGATGGTATAGAGTGCTAACATAGAAAAAGAATGAAGGCGACAATTGGGATGGTAAGTCGGAGGATGATGATGATGGTGATGGTGATGGTGATGATGATGGTGATGGTGATGATGACGAATGTTTACAAAGACAACAACAACAATTTTTCACAACGACAACGATGATGATGAATGTTTACAAAGACCAAAATTGGTTTATTGCACCTTAAGAAAGGTAAGGGATTACTTGGATTTCTTTATAATTTTATTTATGTGCTCAAAAAGCATTGAGAGAAGCGTTCCAAGATCACCATAGTTTTGATGAGTTAGAAGGTTAGGAACATTGGTATTTTGACAAATCTTTTGAAATTGAGATCTAATTTGGGTATACACAGAGGATTCTAAGAGAAAGTGCTTTCCATTTTCAACCCTCTTAGTATCACAAAGGTGATAGGTTCTTTCATCCCACGACATTTTGGGAAATGCCCAACACCTAGTTTCACTATAGAGCTCGTGAGAATTTGTCCTTATTTTAGCAATGTTGATTTTCTTCTTTACACTAGTCAAAATGAAGAGATACTTTTGATCTTCAAGGTTAGGGTTGATCACCTCCTTATAGTATCTTAATTTTCTTCTATCCTCTAATTACTTATCAGACTGCAATTTCTCCTTAAATTTAGATGTAATAATGTTTTAAATATTATCGATATTCTATAGAATGATCTCTTCCTTTATTCCCAAATGATTTAGCCAAGACTTCGCATCTTTATGCCATCCTCGCTTCAGTTGTAGGTGGTTTCGGATAGAGTTTGAAACAATTTTGAGAAGCCTCTCGCCTTCCATGTTGTTTAACTTGTTCTTGTACATTAGGTACCTAGTCATAGTTGTGCTCTCAATGGGGGAAAGGTTTGCTTCTATGAGGAGGATAGGATAGAGTGTATTGCCTTTAATTTTGATATTATAAGTTATAAAATTCTTTTGGATCTACTCTATCTTTCTCCACGATTATCTAGAGATACTGCATCCCATACTTCACATCCATATAAGATAATAGAAGTGATGAAAGTCTCAAGGAGGAGTTTGAAGTGATGGGAGTCTCAAAGAGCAGTTTTTTCTTATCTCGTATCCAAAGGTCCGTTGATTTATAATTATTTTCAAGCCCATAATAGGCTTTCCACCCTCCATTTATCATTTTCTCGATATTATAGTTCCAATTGAGCTTCTGATTAATATCGATGCGAAGATATTTGCAAGAAGGCACATTCTCCAAGTTGTTGTTGTCATATACGAAAGTATCATAAGTGATCTTTTCGAATTTCACTATCATAACTTTCATTTTGTCATTGTTAACAATCATACCTATACTAGAGAAGAAACCCTTGAGGTTTCTTAGTTGCTTGTCAAGATAATAAGGACTCATCGCCATAACAAAAATATCACTAACATAAAGAAGAAGGATGATGACTATACCAGTGAGAGTTAGGCTGACATAATCTAATTCCTCCAAACAATCTTCTAACTTGTCAATTTATATGCCAAAAAGGGTAGGGGATAGGGGAAAACCTTGTTTGACTCCTATATTACAGCTAATTTCTTCTCACCAACCCTTGGTATTCCTAAACTTGGCAATAACATTCTCCTATAACTTTACTACAACAACTCTCAACTCAAAAGGAACTTTTAGCTCTTCTAACCTATTCTAGGCACTATGTCAAAATATTTTCTAAAGTCAATGAAACAACAAAGGAGATTKGTTTTATTATTCTGACACTCCTCCACATTTATCCTACGCATAACAAGGTGGTCCACAGTAGAATKATAGCTCCTAAAATGGGCATGCCCTTTAGCTCTTTTTTCGTGGCTTTCTAGCCATATGCTAATCTTCTTTTCCAAAATAATTATGTATAGATTGGCTAAAATGGGGATAACCATAATGTTCCTATAATTATAGGGTTTGTTTTTATCCTCGTTTTTAACAATAGGTACAATGAGGCTTTGCGGCCAAGGTTTAGGGAAGTTCTGAATGACTGCTAGATTGAATAGCTTGTGTATGTGAGGGATGAGGATAGACCCTCCAATTTTTAACATTTCAACATGGTATCCTTCGATGTCCTTAGTTTTCCCTTTTGTGAGCCACTTAACCCCAAACTCTATGTCTTCTATAGAAATGCTTGGAATGTTGTCAACAACATTAGGGGATTCATAAATATTTTTAAGTTAGGAATTCAATTCCTTCAAGGGAATCATATTATTTTCTTTATTTTTACAAGTCATAATTTGCCTCCAAAATTTCTTAGGATCTATCTTAGAAAGGTGCAAAGGCTTCTCTTGCTTTTTATTTATATAGTATTGTTTTTTTCCTTTTAATTAGGGCTTTGTACCCACTTATCTTGTAGGATTTTAAGGACTCATTAGATGCATCCCTAATGGATTTTCTAGCAATTTTATATGTGTTATCATACCAAGGGTTGGTTGTTCTATTTTTCTTTTTACCCAACACCTCAATATAGAACTTGTTAATGGAAGTAGAAAGGGTAGTTGTAAAATTATGACACGGGTCTTCAATATTTTTCTTATATGACAGGAAATTTAATTCACTATTTAAATCCTTTAAGAAGAGATCAACTTTATTTTTCCAAGAAGCAAGTGTCTTTGGTTATCAGAATTTTCTTCAATGGGAATTTTGCACATGTCAAAGTTTAGATTTAGGGTTAAAGGTCTATGATAAGATTTAGGTTGATAGTCCTTTAAAAGGTCAAAATTTACTATTTGGTTGTATATCGGGATATCAAATATCAGATAATACACACACATATAAAAGAGGAATGGTAGGTTTAGAGGATCATTTTTAGTTTCGAAAGACAAAGGGAGATAGTATTTGTTTGGGAATTGGGACACTCAAGACCTGATGAAGCAAAAACTTTAGAAACGTGTCAAGGCCTTTAGTTTATGAGTAATAAAACTAATGATGATGCATTTATAATCAAAGACTCTATGATCATAATCCAAGCTTTGAAGCATGGTAAATTCCCACCTCACCAAGTGCTGGAAGAATTCAAATAATAATGCTCTTGATCTAATGCCTTTGGGAACTCACATCTGATCAAGTGAAATGATGGATCAAGCTAATGATGAATGCCATGGAAAATGTAGGAACCACACTCTTGGAAGAGGAATTAATTTTAAGGTTGCATGTAGGGGAAAGATAGTGTAATGGACCCATTCCATGAACATTCAAATCAATATTAACAATGGGGGGATAAATTTCCCAACCCAATCACATTAGGACATCTAGGAAGGATCAAACAAAATTTACCCCCTCCCAACATCACTCCTTCCTCATTCTCTATGCCATCTATGGATTCAATGTTGGGTACCAACCCCATCTAAATTTCAATGTTGTAACTATAGAGAATGACATAGGTTCTCTTATCTGTGATCTCCCACACACTAAGCACAATGGAAGTAGGTTTATTTTGAATTGGGGACCTTTGTTCACTCATTTGTTTTCATTGTCCCCAAATTATGTAGAAGCACTTCTCTCTCTCGGTCGGTGATTTGGTACTGAGGTTAGGGAATTTGACTCTAAGGTAGAGACTCCAACCATGGAACATTGTCATTGTTGTTGCGATGTAGTGGGATAGGTTCAAGGAGTGAGGCAATGTTTAAGGCAGTGTGTGAATGAAATTACAAAAGTGTAGGCCATATGTGACTCACTCAACAATTTCAACGAAAATATGGATAACCCAATTCAAATCCTAGGCCAAGAAATCCAACAAAGCTTTTGATTGTCTTGATATCAAATTTGGGAAGCAACTTCTCAAGTTAAGCTACCAAGAGTAGGAGTCTCATTCTAACTTAGCCATTGATCATAAATGGATACAAACAAGTGAATGGTTGTGATACATGGTACCTATAACCTAAGTCATCAATTAAGGAAGGTTATATAAATTATTAAAGGTAATGTAAATGTAAAAGTGATTGATACAAAAAGAGAAGGAAAAAAAAAATGAAATAAGAGAGAAAAGGTTGAAGATTCAGAAATGAAAGGTCAAGCCTGCTAGCCTTCCCATTACCCCAACTCTCCCTATTTGTTCCTATACTTTCACTCTCAAATGGATTTTTGTTGGCCAAGAGAGGAGGATACATAGAGTGAGAGCCATGGACTACATTGCAAACCAAATATTGTCGAAATAGACTGAGCAATCATTCGAAGTTGGTTTTCCCATTTGGTTTTATAGAATAAACATTGAGTTCTTCGTGTGATGAAATTTTCTCAATGTATGTGTTAACTGTTGTGCTTGAGTTATTGGTGATTGATTTGAGTTAAAATTATGTATGTGAGTTACATAAGCTCTTGCATTTAAATTGCAACATGTAATTTTATTAATGGTCTCGAGAGGAATTCCTATGAGTTTTCATTCAAAAATTATGGTATTCATACATCCTTTATGAATGCAACAATAATGAATTTACTTATGTCCATTTATTGTTGAATTGGAGATCAATATCTACCATTGAGAAGCCATTCATTTCCATAGGGAGTTGCTAAATTGGGATTTTTAAAATTTTATGAATAAGCAAATTTTTCCTTGAAATTGGGTGTTTGGCTTGTCATTGGATCAATTCATGTGTTTGTTAGGCATGTTGGTTTGTCCACTCACCATATGCATCCCATGAGACAACATAAATTTCCAACAAACTGCGTTGAGGTTGTATGGGGCCATATGGTGGCTATGCATACCATTGGAGAGGTCGCTCCTCTTCCTTTTTTTAGTTGAGTGCATAGCTAATCTTGTTCTTATGGTAAAGTATCATGTAGGAGCAAGTGATAAAGTGGCACATAATATTTTTATCAATGTTTTTCAAGAGCTTTCTTCCAAAATAAAAGTTGTTGTCCAGATACTAATGATGAATCATGGTCTTTTCCACTTGTGATGGTTGGTGGCATCCTTAAGACCAATGATGGATGGTACATAGGTGAATAAGTAATTAATTGTATTTCCAAAGACTTTCCAATCATGATTCAAATTCGGTTGAAGGTGGAGCTAACAATAGGAGATGCAATGTTGGCATGGAAATCCTATATGAAGGTCGCTTCAGAGGAAAGCGTCAAAGATATCTGATATAATAAGATTATATGTAATTATACTCTTTCTTGTCAAGGCTAGCATTAAGTAATAATTGACCAAAGAAATCATTTGGCATGCATATATGTGAAGTAAATGTTTGTTGCTTCTATTTGTACCTTATGAAATATCACTTTTTGGCCATATGTAGTAGTGAATTAGTTTTGGCCTTCCCCCATACCTCTCTAAAGATCTCTAATATCCCTTTAATGTTTGAAAATGTATAGACTTGGGCAGGTATCATTAATGGCCTCTAACATTGTTGGATCGCCATTATTTCTTGGTGACAAATTTTTCATCTGTGATGAAGTAAAATATTTTAGCTACATTATTCATTAGGAAATAGTGTAATTCAGTCCATGGAATTAATATTTATTCTAGCATTACATTATATAAAATAAACAGATAGAAGCCAGACAAGCACAGAGACATGGGATTCATTAATAATTGTCCATAGTTTGGCTTGGGAAAAGAATAGGATGACAAGTGAATGTCTAATATAGTATAAGAATAATTGCAATAGCGGGTCATTGAAAACTTGAATTTTTTGGGCCTAGAACAACTTGCATGTTGTCCATTAAAGTGTTGGGTTCTTGGACACTTCGTTGCTAGATTATTTTTAGC
>SNQJ01S0118804.1:0-25655 GCA_010110895.2 Picea sitchensis
CTGGAAAACAAAGGAAGTTGGTGCTTCCAATGAATGTAATTCTTCAAGACATATAAGAAAAAGCATTATGTGGTTTTCTCCCGATTTGGGTTTCCACGTAAAACACTGGTGTACTGTGTATGTGTATTATTGTTCATTTGTTCATTGCTTATTTACTCTGCGGTTATTGGATAATAACGCTTCATTGATATAGCACTTGGATTATATGGTTAAAAGGGACTAAATTGCTCTATTACTGATTCACCCCCCCCCTCTCAGTAATCCAACAGAATTAATTAATTCTCTTATAAGAAAGGTTAAGGGTTAACATAATTATGTCGCGATTTCAAGATTCATGGTTCAATGAGATCACAACTCCTGTCATCATGTTTCCCGAAATCCCGAATTACAAAACGTCGATCCACAGTTCACGTTAAATTAAAATAATTTTGTTTTGGCCTTAGTCGTGATTAGTTAGTTAATTAAGTTAAGTTAAGTCCTGTTTAAAAGTCAAGCCATCACGATTTCGCGATTTCGGAGATCGGATTTTATTGATAACATACTTCTCAACATAAGGATTTCCAAAATCCCGAAAACGTCTAATCTCAATTAATTAATGTGCTAAAAGCATTTAAATCTTAATTAAAACATTGCGATTTCGCGATTTTGCAATTTCGAAAATCGTTTTTCATCGACGACATACCTCTTGACATCAGGATCTATGAAACCCCGAAAAACGAAGTTTTCAGCTTTAAACTATGATTAACACTAATTAACCTTTTTTCAAAAACAAGATTAATGGTAATCATTATTTAAGTGTTCATTCATGTTTCGCTTTCCGATTAAGTAGGTTTCTCATTTTCTTCAAAAACCCGAAGGCACCTAAATACGGACATTAAATGCGTATCTCGGAAAAATATCAACCCGAAGGCACCTAAATACGGACATTAAATGCGTATATCGAAAAAATATCTTCCGCATTAAGAGCTTAAATTCGAAAGCTGTGAAAATTCCTAATATTTTAAATGTATTAAAAATAAACATTCAATGTCTCAGAGCCATTTTGTTTGTGCCTGCTCATCCATTTTCTCGTAGAACAAGCCACTAAACTAAGTCAAGTGGAACCCAAAAGGCAATCAAGAAGAATGAAGATTTGACAAGAAGGAGATATTATCTCCGACACCACTCCACATGCTAGAGATTCTATTAAATCTTGGACTCAAATATCCAAATTGTTGGAATACGAGTTTGAAAATGCTCATCCTGACTCTGAAAAATCATTTTCGGGACATAGTCAAGGCTGAAGCCATAAGATCGTTGTGCGCCTGAGGCTCATGGCATACACTGATATGATTAGCTTGGCTCGATAAGGTCGATATCCCAACAAGGAGTATTTTAAATGAGCAAGGATATATCGTCGGCTCATTCAGACTGTATAATATTCAAATAATGTATAAACTTCCCTACCAAACTACCTAATCATACTTTTAATGCTGAATTTTAGCAGAGTCCTCGTGAGAAAAGAATGTATTGAGGCTGACTTCTACATATGCTGATATTATTAGAGGATGGGCGAGGTCTCAAGCAAAGTTTAGGGCCGATTCCCATGGGATTTATGCTATAGCATCCTTAAATGAATACATGGTATATGTGGCCATTATGTTATGTAGACTTTTGGGGAGAAAAGATCCCCGCCATTTTCATGCAGATTGGGTACCCTTCTTAGAGGAAGCTCTTTAAGGGAATGCTTTTAACTGCATAAGATTTTGTCAGATAACCTAACACAAGAAATCTTAAACTACAAAGTAGCAAAATCAAAGGGACAACTAATAGCTTTTTATGTCTGAATACATTATGGATGCAATCTATTTTGTGACTCCTTCCATTAATGAATCGAGTTGGAGTATCATCCGTAACCCATTCATAAATATCACTGGCCCTTGGGAAGAAAATGCTAAAGAGGCATTTACGAGGTTTGTCATTTTATTATTATTCTCATGCACAAAATGTTTTTTGGATACGAACCCCCTCGCATTTCAGATGCAATCACGTAAAGTATTAAATCAGTTGTCGACTGGTTTAATGAGGAAAATTTTTCCTACATTAAGGTTTATGGTTGTTCCTCCTCATGCACTCCTTAAATTCCTACCGGATAGATTGGTGTTCAGGGAGGTAGCTCATCAGATAATAAAAGGGCGTTGGATTGGAATTAAAATAAGTTCAGAAGAAATCATGGCCATCTTCCCTGCTCATATTGGGAAATTTTCTTTTATAAAATTTAGGCCATCTAAGGTAGAGGCTGAGTCATTAGAAGAAGTGAAATTAGTAGATATTGAGAACAGAAAATATGACCCATACCAAGTAATAAGTAGGCATTTATACATTGTAATCTAAAGGCGGATGAACATGAAGTATCTATTTATGATGATATATTTAAAGATGTTAAACTTATGAAGAAATATCAACATAGTACGTGCCATACCACTTGACTCATTTATTCGATTCACATATTTTCGTGAGCCATAGGCTAAGTTGCTTACCCAAGAGTTTGCAAGGTGAAGTTTTGACCCCACCGGGCTGTATCAGAAGGCCTCCTCCGGGGTTTGAAACTAATACATAGGATAAAGTAAATACCAAAGGAAAGTTGAAGAATATTTAGATACGTTCCCAAGACACAGAGGATTCTCAAACAAAAGAATCGGGAATGAATAAGGGAAAAGAGCCATAAACAATTCCAGAAATCATGAAGAATGTTCCAGAAAGATAGGAGGAACAACATCAACAAAGCTCAAAAGTCCCATCACTTCCTTAACTCCATTGCAATCAGCTTTTGGAACTCCCCATGAAGGAGCTTTATATGTCAATGATCTAGAGCCGATTTCAAGAGAGGAAACTTCATCGACATTCTTTCCATAAAAAGTGAAGAGCGCCTTAAACAGAAATTCATCCAAGAGGAGAGGGGATTATTAAAAAGCATAGAATTATTATAGATGGAAAGAAACTCAAAGATGGAGAATTTGCTACAGAGTTAGTAGGTACAATGGTGCTATAGCATCAACAAATATGTATCTCTCATTGGCATTTTAACAACCATGCTCGAACAAAAGACCAAACAATAATTCAACTGCAAGACAAATTAAAAGAAACCGAGAGAAATATTAGTTGGGGAAATAGAAGGGTCTAGAACAAGCTAGACTAAAGGATATGCAAGAAATTGTAACATGAATAAAGACTTGGAGGAGGGAAAACACATAATACAGGTCACATGGGAACAGGTTCTAGTGTTGGGAGAAGAAAACCAACATTTACATGAAAAAATTATTTCTATTACTAATCAACTAGTAGAACTTGAAAATTTCAGGTCACAAACATTGGAGATATATTTGAGAATAGAGAAGTCAATGTAGCAGTTTTGAATATGGAAGTAGTCCATAATTATTTTCAAGAAACAAATAAGTCTTTGGAGAATGGTTTCCAAGGAAAGGGAGGTGAAAGCAGCTAGAACGACTTTTCAAAAAGCAAGTGCTGGCCTTTTCATCAAAGGAAGAAAGAAAGATCTTAAATTATCTATTCTCAACAAGTTAAAGGGGACATAATATTAAAAGTGTGGGAAGCAAACTTAGCTGAATATAAAATAATAACGAGAGGTAAATGATGATTGCCAGGGAATTTTTTTATCTCTTAGAAAGAGCTTCATTGAATATCGTAACGTATGATTGTTCCAGATTATTAGGTGAGATTAATATTGCCAAGCACCAGCTAAGGCTTAAAGAAGAGTTGGAGGAAAATGAAAATGAAGGTATTTCAAAATTAAACTAATCAATATCACAGAGATCAACAAATGGATGGTGATGTCAAACCTAAAGTTGAAAACTATTAAATTCACAGAGAAGATGATAGAAAATCATTTTCCTGACTGTAAAAGAGATTTTTTTCATTTGAAGCAAATGAGATACCGATAAAGTTCCCGTGACTTTGTGAAATTTTGGGAAAGTGTGTTCAGTGTATTGAAGCAGAGAAAAAAGTTCGTCAACGCAAGTTTAAAATCTTTTTAAATGTTTTTTATCATTAGAAATTAGAAAGAAATGTAAACGGTTGACACATTTTTATATGTAACCGTAAGTTTAGGAAGTTGGTTAGTCACCATGAAAATTTTGATGAAAATGTATAAATGTAGTTTTTAAAGATGGAAAAGGGCTTCAGTAATTTTGGAGAGAGTCGATTGTAATAATAGTTTTCCAATACATCATAATATAGATTACAAACGAGATTTTGAATACTGCAAATTTGTAGCTATGTTCTTCATCCCCGCTATCATATTTTGTTGTATTTTTCTTCAATGTTTTCTAATGAATAATCAATTTGAAGTTATCTACGTTTTTGATTTCTAGTTCAGATTGGTTTGATATCAAAATTATTTATAGTTTTTCCTCTGAAATTTCTATCGCTGATTTTAAGACCTGTAAATCTTTTGAACCTTAATACTTAATTTTCATTAAAAACCTCATTTTCTTTTCATTGTCTATTTAAATATGAGATTATTTCTTGATTAAAGCCTCATATTTTTCATAATACTATATGTCAGTTTAAAATTCAAAATTGTTACAACCAGAAATGGCCTCGAATGTATTTATGTTATCATTTTGAATTTCAAAATTGTTTTTCTTGTTCTCATCTCTCGAAAGTTTGAAGTAACATTTGATTAAAATCCTTTACAAATAAATAATGTTTTTATCCTCCATGGTTGTTCCTAGCAGCGTGACAACCCAACATTGAACTTGGCCTTCAAGATCAAACCAAGATTTCTTTGAATCTATTTAATACCATTTTACAAACAACAACTAACCGGGTTGAATTAGGATCGTTCATGGGATGCTATTGAGAGGGACATTAGCATCCAAGAACAATGTGAAGCAAGATAGAGATAGTTGAGAAACTAATTATGCTTTCACTCTTCCTTTTTAATTCTTATTCTCAAATTATTCCTTTTAAACATTTACAGATGCCTTGACGGTATAATTTACATGTACTTTTAAAGTATAAACTCAAGAACTACATCTTTTTGGCATCATTGCCAAGGAAAGAAGTGAATATATCTTCCCTGGAAGAACGAATTGACATTTTTTTTTGATAGTGAACAAAGACAAAAAACCTTCTGAGGCTAAATATTTTTCACTTGGTGAGTCCACAATAACTAAACTAGCTATTAGCTGAAAGAACACCAGAAAAAAAACCCGGATAGCAAGTAGACCTCGCCAGTCTCTGATCCTGAAAAGATTTTAAAATCATGAAAATCACTTAAACAAGTCTTATTTTCCACATATACTATAGATCAACATGACTTTACACAATCAAACTCATAAAAAACTCTTGAAAGATCACTTTCACTTCCTCTCTCATACGATAAGTTCTCATTTCCTGAAGTTTCTTCCCCAAATTTCCGAGAATATTCTCCTCACACTTTCTCCTAACTTCAGCTCAAATCTAACCATGGTCGCACAAGGAGGTGTTGGAGATGGAGGTGATGCCCCTGGAGGTGGTCAAGTACCACTTCCGAATCTTCGCTAAAGTATCTCGCTAGGTATGCTCCCCTAGTTTTTCCTGTTCCTCTTCATGATCTCCCTGACAATTATATGAAAATCCTTCCGAGATTTACAGAGGAAGGTGGATTTGACCTCCAAGAACATATAAACTTTTTTATCAATTTGCTGACATCCTCGAATAGAACATGAAGATGTTCATTCTAGACTCCTCATCCAAACTTTCGAAGGATAGGTGAGGACCTAGTTCTGATCCTTAGCAGCTTGATCTTTAAGATCTTATGAAGAACTTGAAAGCGCATTTATTAGACAATGGGGGAGAGAGAAGGACCACCTCTACTACTTGACTGAATTTGGAGCCCTAAGAAAGAAAAAATCTGAAACAATTCTAGAATTTACACAAAGGTTCAATAAGTTGTATAATAAAATTCCAGCTGAGGTTAAACCATAAACTCCTAGCAAAAGTGACTTTTGTTGGCACTTTTGATCCCGATTTTGCCTTATTATTGAGAGAAAGAGATCAATAGATCTCACAAAAATGCAAGATGATGCACTTGAGATTGAATCAAACAAGATGGCATAAGGGAAATTAAAAGAAACATTGAAACAAAGAAAATAGGAATGAAGAACGGTGGATCTTCAGATCGGAAAATCCTCGGGAGATGAATAGAAGAGAGCTTGGCTAGGGTCATTCGAGAAATTTCAAACAAGATCTCAAAAATGGAACTAAAGAAATCGAAAAGAGATAATTTCCACAGAAAAGATTTTCGAAGAAATCCCGATCCTTAGGGACCACGTAAAATAATTAAAAATGAAGATCAAAAAAAATTCCAACACCCTTTAAAAGTGAAAACTACATTGGAGACAAAGATTTAGGAGATTTTAAAGAAATCAATAATATATTAGTAACCTTGGCGATGATAATAAATCACCTTATTTATCGAGACAGGATTAATGGGCGCATCTTTGGCAAAGAAATTACATCGGAAGACAGTGTTAGCAATAATATGTCTAAATATTTCACATATCAAGATATCGTAGCATGATATTATAGATGAACTTTAGGAAAAATATAATTTAAGACCAGAATAAAAGTCTCCCAAATGTTCGACAAAAAGAGTTTTCCAAGAAGTGAAACCGATGAGGAAACTCCAAAAGTTGCAGATAAAAAGTCTACAAAAAGAAACACAGCTGATACACAACCTATACAGTCAGAACCAATAGGAACACTCACTACAAAGACACGAGCTCCTATAAAATAAAACAAGGTCACATCTCAACGTGAAACTAAAAAGAAAGGTATGGAAGCCCCGAACATTGAAAATGACAAGGCCCTAGGAAATTTTAATTTGGAAATGAAATAAATAAAATCAAATTTCCTATTCCCCTTGTTGAATTAGCTAAAAAAACTCATACGTAAAAACAACCGCCAAGATAATTAATTTTTCTCCAAGATGAAAAGCTAGGCCAACTGTCATCAACTTAGAATATGACAAACCAAACATAATTTTCAGTCCACATTTCAAAGGTGCCAAAGACACCGCGGGTCTTTTACATTACGTTAACTTTGTTTGACCACCTTCTCCATAATTGTATGTTGTATTCCAGAGCTTCCCACAATGTTATGCCAAAGGCAATGATGGAAAATCGTCATCTGAAATCACGAGGGGCCTTATTGGCATTCTATATTCTTTCGATTCGAGGGGAGTCAAATGCATAGGTATGATTAAAGACCTAGTGGTGGGTTTGGCTCAAATACCCGCTAAAAGTATTCTTATGGATGTAGTGGTCACCTACATCCCTCCGAAGTATGGTATGCTATTATCTAGATCATGGGTGCCAAGTTTGGAGAATCTCTCCAACTAGATATGACATAAGCTACAATCCCATTTTTCGAAGGCCAATTCACTCGTCTTTACACAGAGACTAGGTTGGCTTTTACTGTAGGTGACCCAAACAACCCTAAAAATCATCTAGTTTATATTGTCGACCAAGACTTAGGAAATTGTATATTATCTATTGATGATGATTATGAAGTAGATGTAGACAATAATTGTATAGAAGAAAAAATTGAAAAAAAAGAAATAGAGAAAATGTATATAGCAATCGGGTGTAAGGAAAATGTATTTTGATGGTGTGCTTGCCTTCCTTGAGTCGGAGCCGAGCACTCCTTGTGGCTCCTGGTGATCAATTTGTAATTCATTTTTCATATAGGATTCAGTGGAATGTGGATTGTACAAACAATGTATGCTAATATGAAGCTAGGGTGCTAGGATTAGAGTCAAAGTTAGAAGGATGAAAATTAAGAAACTTGAAGCCTTTAAAAGATTGTTAATTATAAACAAAAGAATCACAGCATCGTGCTACATTCTAGGTTGAGGTCCCATAGGAATTGTGTCTAAGATTTAATCGATAACTTCTTCTCATATGTGAATTTTCATTTCGTCCCAAGATCCGAGAATCAATAGGTTGATGCTTTAGCCAAAGCCGCATCAACTTTCACACCCACAACTTTCAAATTAAAATATCACATACAAATGAGACATCACCCTTCGATACCAAATAACATACAACATTGGTAGGTTTTTGAAGATGATGAGCATCTTTGAAAGTTTCTATAATCATTAGATGAATTTGCAGAAAAGCATATCGATCAAGAAAATCAAAATGATCATATTTGGATCAAGCAAGAAGGGGAGAATTCTAAAGAGCTCGAACATAAAATTGCAAACCATCGAATGCTTGTTCTCAAGAAAAAACAAATTTCCAAGGGTCTAATCCCTTTGGAAATACTATTTAATCAAGATGATATCCTTTCAAACTACTCCCACAAACCCCAACCAGAGAAGGGGTTGAAGATTGTAATATAGGAACTAAAAAAATCCCCGAATGGTTAAACTATCCAAATATGTAAGGTAGCTAGAGAGGTAGTGGGGCCCAGAGGGCCCATATAATGATAATAGTGGAGGTCATTCAATGTAAGGTGGACCAGGGCCACGTCATACATAAATAAGGCCCACTATGGTAGTTAGATTATAATAAATGGGTAATTAGATATAATAAATGTAAGAGGACTCTTAGAAGGTTCTACTTATAAAAGATTCCTCCCCAGAATTTTTTTAGGTGATGGGTAGCACTATATAAAGGGTTCAAAAAATGCAATTAGAGACATGAAGAGAAGTATTGCATTTGGATTTGAAGCTCATTAGGAGGTTGTCCCCCTCGAAGAGGAAAGTAAACAAGAGAGGATCCCTTCCATAATTTGATCCATTGTATGGTGTTGTCTCACCTCAAGGATTTGGTAATAATAAAGAGTTTTTCATATTGTTTTTGTATATCTATTGTGGTGATTTGTATTCATTATTCAAAGTTCTTAACAATTGTACTAGCATCTTCTTGGCCAAAGAAGGGAAGATTTGTTTTCTTTTGCAGAATGTTTTTAGGGAAGCAAAAGAGGGAGGCGCACTTCAGGTTAAGATATAAAGTTTTACCAGCTGAATTTGGAAAAAATAAGTATTTACTGAAAATACCCAATTTCAAAAATAAGTCAAACGGAGTTCGAAGCAAAGTTATGAGCATTTTAAATTCAACATTTTTGCAGGGTTTTTCCGAAAGCCATGATTTTTTTGTTGTAACTTATTGATCTATTTTTGGGGTTTTTCTATAGCAAGATGTATTTTACAGGAAATTCCGATGGTCTCTTGGTATTGAATCATTCATTAAAGAAAGAAAATCAACACGGGGAGATACTTGGCACCATTGAGTAGCTCTCAAATTGCAAGGTGATGCATGCATTTGTGAAATCGCTTGATTATATAGAGATGATGAGACTTTCCAATGTAGAATTTGAAAATATTGTTAGACAAGTGGTCTCATGGAGAAAATGAGGATAAGGAGAGAACCAAGAGCTTATTTCATGTGAAAAATTCATACATGTGTTCATGGTTGTATTCATAAAGAAAATATCGCTGTTTCTATTAACCCTAGTTGCATGCATAATTTTATCAATGTTCAGTTGGTTAATAGATTGCAAGTTCCAATAAAGAATATTCAAAACATACATGTTGAGGGTGAAAATATTCAAATTTTTAAGATTTGAAGATTACCATGGATAAATATGTGTTGCATTCAGATTTTATGCTAAGTGGATATGGATGAAGTGGATATTGTTTGGGGATACCCTTGGATCTAACTAGTGGTACCATTAATATTAATGTGCAAAATAAGCTTTTAAAGTTGTGGTACAAGAAAAGAAAATCACATTAAGGATGTGTCTCAGTAAGAAAGATGGACCCATGGAGGATATCACAGAAGTTATTGTCCAGACTGAAGTTGAATAGAAAGAAGAGTCTACAAAAGGAGATGAAGCAAAAACTACAAGAAGGACATAATCAGGAAGATATGATGTCATTGACTCAAAGGCACAAAGTGTTGCAGATTTGAAGAAAAAGAACAAATTCCTACATTGTTGTGTATATCGTCATCCACACATCATATAGAGATGCAAAAGTCATCAAGGCAAGGGCATGTGCATGAACACATTTATGCACCACCAGGGCACCGCATGTAGAAAGATACAGATAAAGACAAGCAAATCATGACATGATGTGGAGAAAGATAAGGGTGCAAAGGTAGCAAACATACATCATGTTCGACTTCCATTGGAATGAATGGATAGGCATACTTGGTACCAATTGGCTAAATTGCTTAGCCAATCATATTGTATGGTATCTTCTAATGTTTCGAGGATGAAACATGCTAGATGGAATGTGGTATACCTAGGGAGTAGTAATATGGGGTACCTAGGGAGGTACCCAATGGGAATGTAGTTAAGGAGTTATTAGTGGAAGTCATTAATATATGGGAATGTGGTCATTCAATGTAAGCAGGACTAGGTCCACTATATTAATAAAGGCCCACCATGGTAGTTGGATATAATAAATGAGAAGTCTCTTGTAGCTGTCCCTAGGAGATAGAGAGCTATATAAAGAAGTCTAGCAATGTAATGAAACATAGTGAAGAATAATAGGATTGTACAAGCAAGGATTTCTTGAGGAGTTTTATCCTCCATAAGGATTAATATATGGTGCTACCCTACCCTCAAGGGTTTTCTCTATTTCTGTGTTCATGATACAGGAATGGTTTATGGTTTATTCCTGGTCAGAGAGATAGTGGGGGGCCAGAGGGCCCATAGAGTGATAATAGTGGAGGTCATTCAATGTAAGGTGGACTAGGTCCACTATATTATTAAATAAGGCTCACTTCATGGTAGTTAGATATAATAAATGGGTAATTATATATAATAAATGTAAGAGGACTCTTTAGAAGGTTCAAAATACTTCTAGGAAGATTTCTTCTCTAGAATGTTCTTAGGTGATGGTAGCACTATATAAAGGGTTCAAACAATGTAATGAGACATGAAGAGAAGTATTGCATTTGGAGCCGCATCTCAATAGGATGATGATGCCTCGAAGAGGCAAGTGAATAGGAGGATCCTTCCACAATAGGATCCATTGTAACTAAGCCGTTCACCCTCAAGGGTTTGACATAATAAAAGTGGTTTTCATATCTTGTTTAGTGGATCTATTGTGTATCCTGTGGCTTTTGGTTATTATATTGGTAGATCTATTCAGGTATTGGGTTCTTAACAATTGGTGTCAGAGCACTTCTAAGGCACATTGTGGGCAAATATTTTTTATTTTGTAGATTTTGTTTTTTGGAGCAGAAAAAGAGGGCTGCGACATTCTTGAAGTTTTGGTATTTTTGTACAAAATTTGCAGAAAAGTGTTGTATATCTGATTTCCTCTCAGAGAAACATAATTTGAAAAAAATCATCCAAAACAAAGTCCGGGAAGTCAAGATATTGAAGTTTTAAAATATGCAAATTTTCAAAGATTTTTCCATGGACGGCAATAATTTTTTTCTGTAGTATTTGGAGGGCCAAATTTGCCCAAATAAATTACAGATCTGAGTTCTCTCACAATTCCAATTTCAAAAAAAATCAGCCAAAAGGAGTCCGAGAAGTGAAGTTATGAACATTTTAACTTCAGCAGTTTTTTAGGTTTTTCCAGAAAAAAACCGCAATTTTCTTAAAATTATTGCCCATTTTTTTTTTTTTTGTGACGGTTGCGGGAATGAAGAGTTCATAGGGTGCTCAGATGGCTATTTCTTCTCAAAACCTCAAAGAAATTTTTTAAGCATTCAAATCAATTGTATGACACATTGTGTGATACATTGCATGACAAATTTCATGGCCTTGCAGATGGCCTCAATAATAGGCTCAGAAGTTCATTTGATAGCATGCATGAGAGATTTCTTAGGGAAGACATCATCAGGGATGAATATAATCAAGAAATATATGCTTGGTATGATTTTTGAGATGATTGCAATGATTGTATATGGATAGTTGTCATTTTCCTCGATGACAACCACTTCATATTTTATTTGATGACTTACTCCACCTTCTCAGAGAGAATATCAATGTCCCACATCAAGATCTAGTTACCAACGTTCAGTCTGTATATTCTACAGTGGTATTATTCCTTCCAAATTTTGATATGACCCATTTTCCACTATGTGGATGGATCTCTTATTTGGATCCACATGATAGGTGTCACTTTTGGAGCATCATTTGAGTTGGTTATCAAGTTCCGAAATCTTCGTGGAGTTCACATGAGCACTTGGACATGGGACCCGGGCTTACAATGGTGGTTGGACCATTTTAGCATGGTGGATTTCCTTTCTACATGGGACCTTGGTTCAATCTTCTTCAGCATTATGGTCCACAATTATCCATGGACCCCTGGTATTTTTGGTACATCAAGCCGCTGAGGATAACGCTTCATAAGGGGATGAATGTAAGGTAGCTAGAGAGTAGTAAAATTCTAGAGGGCCTATAGTGATAATAATGGAGGTCATTCAATGTAAAGTGGACTAGAACACCTATATTATTAAATAAGGCCCACTATGGTAGTTAGATATAATAAATGGGTAATTAGATATAATAAATGTAAGAGGACTTCTTAGAAGGTTCTACTTCTAGAAGGTTCCTCCTCTAGAATGTTCTTAGGTGATGGTAGCACTATATAAAGGGTTCAAAACAATGTAATGAGACATGAAGAGAAGTAGAGCCAGCTTGATGGTAGCTCAATAGGAGGATGCCCCCTCTAAGAGTCAAGTGAAGTGAATGGTGAGAGGATCTTTTCCATAATAGGATCCATTGTACTGTTGCCCTACCTCAAGGGTTTTGATATAATAAAGTGTGTATTTCAATATATCTTACTTAGTGGATCTATTAGGTATTCAGTATTTTTGGTTATTATATTGGTAGATCTATTCAGGTTCTTAAATAAAATATCTAATAATAGAAAACAAAATAAATACACGGGAGTTAAGAAAATACAAAGATGTTTTTGCATAGTTGTATGAAGAACTGAAAACATGCGACACTTCTGTGATCTAACATAAGATACCCCTCAAACCTAGTGTCAAACCTTTTAAACAAAAAACTCCGACAATTTAACCCCATTTTATTACCTATTATCTAACGAGAAGTCAAAAAACTTCTTAATGCTAAGATAATTGTACCACTCAGATAGTATGATTGGGTAGCCAATCTAGTCCCAGTAAGAAAAAAAACGGTGAAATTAGATCGTGGTGTTGATTTGAGGAATCTTAACAAATCTTCTCTCAAAGATAATTATCCTCTACCTAAAATGGACCACATGTTCTTGAAAGTAGAAGGGGCTAATAGATGTCAATGATTGACGGATTTCCAGGTTACAATCAAATCATCGTTAGTGATCTCGATAAAGAAAAAAACCGCATTTACCACTCCTTGGGGCAAGTTTATGTATGATAAAATGTCGCTTGGACTGGCGATGAATGTAGGTGCTACTTTTCAACGCGCGATGGATATTGCTTTCGTTGGCTTAACGGGACAAGTTTGTAGTCATCTATTTGGATGATCTTACTATTTTTTCTAAATCAGATGAAGACCATGATTCATCTTAAATAGACATTTGAAAATGTCTGTGCCTATCTATCCTAAACTTAAGAAGTCTCATCATCACTGGTGCAAGAAGGCAAGTTGTTTGGTCACATCGTATCTCGAGATGGAATTATAATTGACCCTAAAAGAGTAGAATCTATAGATACAATAGCTATTCCTAGGAATGTGAAAGAAATCAATCATTTTTAGAAAAATAAATTTTTGAGAAGATTTATTCTAACTTCATTTAAAATTGTAGAAATTGATTACATATATGCTCAGGAAAAATAGTGAAGTGAAGTGGACAGCAGAAGATAAAGCATCATTTTCCCATATCAAGAAGGTTATAATTGAGGCGTCGGTACTAGCGATCCCCATTTATCTCAAAGATTTTCTTATTTTTCATTTGCCTCCGAACAATAATTTGCCGAAGCAATTCTTTAGAAGAAGAATGAAGAAGGTTTCAGCAACCTATAGCCTCTTTAGCAAAAAAAAGTCTCCCAGATGTTTAACTCAAATATAGCAGTAATGGAAAGCAAGTTATATCTTATGGTAAAAGCATTTGAAATATTTTAGAACTTATGTTTTACATTCTAAAGTGATTGCATATGTACCCAATAGTTTTATAAAAGATATTTTGGTTCAAGCAAGAAAGGATAAGTGAGAAGATGGCTTGCCAAAATTGAGTTTGACTTGAGGTTAAAACCTAAAAAAATTGGTACAAAGCAAGGTTTATCTAAACTTTAGCTGATCCACTTCAGAACCTTTGGGATAAACAGCTCTCAGAGGAGGGTATCGATAGAAGCACGAATCCTTGAGGACCAAATGGTTGAAAACATGATCGAGGAGAAATTCGCGTTGTCTAATTGGTACAAGGACATAGTAACATATTTACTGACATTGAAATGTCCAACCGACTTGTCTCCATCCAAAGTTAGAACGCTAAAGCTACATGCAATCAAATACTGTATTTCGAAAAACAATTATATTGAAAGACCCGGCCATTTCCTCTTGGTTTGTCTCGTCGAAGTCGGAAACAAAAGAAGTTGGTAAATCACCTCTAATGGCAAGATGGAGGACACCACGCTTTTTGGAGGGCTTATAGCATATAAGATCTTGAGGGTTACATACCATTCAAACTTTTCCCATGTCAATGCTAAGGCATGAGCTTGCATCCCTTTGCCAATTTTGGTAGAACATAAACTACCAACGATGCCATTGGTCCCAGTCAAGATAGAAACTCTTTTTCAAAGTAATGGGAACTATATTTCATAGGTGAAATTAATCATCATTCTAGTGCTCAACACAGATGGATCCTGATCACATGTAATTATTTCAAGAATTGGGGCCTGGGTGGAAGCTATCCCCAACAAGAAAGGCTAATGAAGAGGTTATAGAATTCTTAGAAGAAAATATCTTATCTTAGGTTCGGTTGTCCAAGAAATATAGTCACAGACAATGCACAAGATTTCAAATATTCTAGGATGCTACAATTTTTCCAAGATTACAATATTGAACTTGGTCATTCAACCTCTTAACACCCATAGGGAAATGGTCTGGCAGAATCTTCAAAAAAGAGCTTAATCAATATAATCAAGAAAATGTTAAACTAAAATAAAAGTCTTGGCATTTTCATTTGAAATACGCTCTGTGGGCGAATCAGATAGGCAAGAAAAATTCTATTGGTACTTCTCCCTTTCAAATGGTATAAGGAACATCGTGATGTAGTGTTTCTTATAAACCTAGCACTTCCTGTAAAAACTATGGCAAGATGAGAAGGAAAACTCAATCTCTCACGAAGGGATAAATCAAACACGAAGTTCAACAACACAGGGCTGTTGTGGATGAAAAGTTGCAGAAGTGCCAGGATGACATGAAGGTATTATTTGATCGCAAGCCAAGGACGGAATTTTCTCCCTGGGGATCTGTTTTTGAGATGGGATGCTCGAAAAGAGAATTCGGGAAAATGGAAAATCTGATCATATTTATAACGACCATTTAAGGTAGCATCCTCGGTGGAAGGAAAAAAATTCATTTCATTGAAATTGATGGTAACTTGAATGTCCTCAATAACTGCTTTTAAAAACATTATATGGAATAATTAATTTACAGAAATTCTCATTGTATATACCATTTTGTTTTTCTTTTTTTATAAAAGTCTATTCTCATTTTGTAAATAAATAAAAATAAATAAATTAGGTTAAGTTTTTTATATCAACTGATATTTTTATATTGCTTTGTTTATTGATTCAAAACCGTATTAAAACAAACTCATAGGATTAATTTGCCAAAAAATAGACTATAGATAGTACTTTCTGTTATTTAAAAAAAAATAAAAATGATAATGGTAAGGCAAAGTTATGAGTTACAGAAAGTCCATTTTCTTAATAAATAATAAAAAAAAAAAAAAAAAAAAAAATGTGTTTCTTTATCCAAGCTCGACAGGGGTAACAAAAAATGCTTTTTAATACTAACCTTTCTCTTAAGGGTTTCATTTAGAACAAGTTTAAAGGCATTTAGAAGTAAAAATCTTTAAGAAAAGAGTCCAAAGGGTTATTTTAATTTACATCCATAAGCTTGCCTTGATGTGATTGTTGACATCCCTTTATACCCTCAAGACTGTCACTTTTTCGGAAGTTTTCCCATCTAAGTAGGGAGAGGAGATTGGAGTGCATTAACTTTTGAAATCAAAATAGTTAAATCCAGTAAGCATCAGTTTTCATAGTTCTTATTCTCTGATTAAAAGTGGTTATGTTTAGGCTGATTCTGACTCTCCTAGGTTTATTAATAGTTTTCTAAGGATTTAAACTTGCTCAAAGGAAGACCTCCTAGTATCAATCTTTCCCTTTTTCTCTACAGATATAGGGGTTTTGAAAGTTGAGAAAGATTGATCTGTATCAATCAAAACAAGTTGACAAACCTCTATTATAATTTTTTTTTTACACAGATAACCACCCCTGAGATTTTAAGTATCACCGATTGCCCCTGCTTTGTATTTATAAGCTAAGACAGATGGTGAAAGGAAATTCATATTTGATTGCCCCCATCTAGTCCCAAAGACGATGAAAGGAAATTCATTTAAATGATTGCCCTCGTCTAATATAAAAGAAATAGATAACTTCACCGGGGTACTGAACAGGCCCGCTGGCAGTGAAGCAATATCTGAGTATAAATATATAATTAGCACTCGAAGCGGTGAAAGGAAATTCAATAAAAAAGGGACAGATAACTTCATCGGGGTACTAAATAGGCCCACTGGCAGTGAAGCAATATCTGAGGTGTCTGTAAGGTTTTCATACTTATCTATCACTCTATTCTAGTTACCAAATTTTTGAAACCGGATTTTCATCTTAAGTCAAGATAGAGCTCCCCAATTAAAATTATAAATTTTATTTTGATGCAAGCCGAAATTTACAAATCTGTTGAGTTTCCTAAGATTGTTCTAATCATCTTAATACTAACTTAAGTTCATAACGAGAAGGAGAATATTATGAAGAAGACTACAACTAAGTTTAAAGCAAATAAGAAGTTTTGAAAAGATTTTCAAAAGTTGAAATGAAATCTCTTTTTCCTCTCCTTTAGCAGTTTTAGTAGTGATAAACCCTTGACACCATTTACCCAATGAAGGCACTGAGTCTACATGTTCTCCTCGTCCTACAAGGAGACGAGGTCCCCAGTTGGAGCCTATGTTGAAACAGATCTTAAATTTTTATCCCTAAGGCCTAAATTTTTCTTTTTCGGCTTTTGGATTTTCATAAAACACGAGTTTTGTATCATTTCTAAGTACACGATCCCTTTTTCTCAATTTTTTCTTAATTTTTCAGATAATGAAAGGGAAAAAGGTTTACAAAAATTATAAGACTCACGACACTTTTAATTTGAAAATTATTTAAAATGTGTTAAAATTTAAACTAACGATTTTTAAAGTAAGCTTAAAAGAATTTTCGAGATTCAGGGTTTACTACAAACAAATTTTTGATGCAAATCGAATCGTGAAATACCGATCCCCGATTTCCCGAAACATTGAAATCTTAATTTAAACACGAATTAATTAATTCTCTTATAAGAAAGGTTAAGGGTTAACATAATTATGTCACGATTTCGGGATTCGCGGTTCAATGAGATCACAACTCTTGTCATCATGTTTCCCGAAATCCCGAATTACGAAACACAGATCCACAGTTCACGTTAAATTAAAATAATTTTGTTTTGGTCTTAGTCATGATTAGTTAGTTAATTAAGATAAGTTAAGTCTTGTTTAAAAAGCAAGCAATTTCGCGATTTCGGAGATCAGATTTTATTGATAACATACTTCTCAACATCAAGATTTCCGAAATCCCGAAAACGTCTAATCTCAATTAATTAATGTGCTAAAAGCATTTAAATCTTAATTAAAACATCGTGATTTTGCGATTTCGCAATTTCGGAAATCGTTTTTCATCGACGACATACCTCTTGACATCAGGATTTCCGAAACCCTGAAAAACGAAGTTTTCATCTTTAAACTATGATTAACACTAATTAACCTTTTTTCAAAAACAAGATTAATGGTAATCATTATTTAAGTGTTCATTCATGCTTCATTTTCCGATTAAGTAGGTTTCTCATTTTCTTCAAAAACCTGAAGGCGTCTAAATATGGACATTAAATGCATATCTGGGAAAAATATCTTCCACATTAAGAGCTTTAAATTCGTGACAGCTATGCAAATCTTGTCATTTTTAAATGTATTCAAAATAAACATTCGAATGTCTGTGTTTTCATTTTAATTTGACCTCGTTCATCCATTTTATGTAATAGGTTTTCAATTAAACGCAGAAGTCATGGCACCCAAAAAGGTACCGAAGAAGACTGAAGATGCACAAGAAGGATATATTATCTCCAACACCACTCCACATTCTATAGAATCTATTAAATCTTGGACTCAAATCTCCAAATTGTTGGAATACGAGTTTGAGAATGCTCATCCTGATTCTGAAAATCATTTCCGAGACATAGCTGAGTCAGAGCTTCATAAGATCGTTGTGCGCCTGAGGCTCGTGGCATACACTGATATGATTAGTTGGGATTTGGATAAGGTTGATATCCCAACAAGGATAATTTTAAACGAGCAAGGAGCTATCGTCAGCTCATTCAGACCAAAGCACATTCAAGTAATGTATAAACTCTCACCAAATCCTAAACATACTTTTAATGCTGAATTTTTAGCAGAGTTTCAGAGAAAAGAATGTATTGAGGCAGACCAGACATATCCCTATATGATTAGAGGATGGGCGAGGTCTCAAGCAAAGTTTAGGGCTGATTCCCATGGGATTTATGCTACAGCATCCTTAAATGAATACATGGTATATGTAGCCATTATGTTATGTAAACTTTTCGGGAGAAAAGATCCCTGTCATTTTCATGCAGATTGGGTGCCCTTTTTAGAGGAATCTTCAGAAGGAAATGGTTTTAACTAGCATAAGATTTTTTTAGATAACCTAACATAAGAAATCTTAAACTACAAAGCAACAAAATCAAAGGGACAACCAACATCTTTTTATATGTCTGCATACATTATGGATGCAATCTGTTTTGTGACTCCCTTTCCATTAATGAATTGGAGTTGGAGCATTTCCTGTCCAAAACCCATTCATAAATATCACTCGGCCCTTTGGGAAGAAAATGCTAAAGACGCATTTTATGAGGTTTGTCATTTTATTATTATTCCTATGCACAAATTTTTTTTTGGATACGAACCCCCTCGCATTTTTGATGCAATCACAAAAAGTCTTAAAGCAGTTGTCGACTGGTTTATTGAGGAAAATTTTTCCTACATTAGGGTTTATGACTGTTCCATTCCCCCTCATGCACTCCCTAAATTCCTACCGGACAGATTGGTGTGCAGGGAGGTAGCTCATCAGATAGTAAAGGGCGGTGTTGGATTAGAATTAAAAGCAGCTCAGAAGAAATCATGGCCATCTTTCCCTGTTCATATTGGGAAATTTTGTTGATTAAATTTAGGCCATTCTAAGGTAGAGGCTGAGTCATTAGAAGAAGTGAAATTAGTAGATATTGAGCACAGAAAATATGACCCCTACCAAGTAATAAGTAGGCATTTCATACATTGTAATCTAAAGGCGTATGAACATGAAGCATCTATTTATGATGATATATTTAAAGATGTTAAATCCTATGAATAAATACTGAATAGAGTACAGGCCATGCCACTTGACTCACAGACCGGATTCACATATTTTCAGAGCCATAGGCGAAGTTGCCTACCCAAGAGTTTGCAGGGTGAAGTTTCGACCCCACCGCCAGAACAGGAAGGGCCCCCTCCAGGGTTTGAAACTAATACATAGGATAAAGTAAATACCAAAGGAAAGTTGAAGAATAATGAGATACCTTCCCAAGACACAGAGGGTTCTCAAACAAAAGAATCAGGAAGAGAGAGGGGAAAAGAGATGGAAACAACTCCAGAAATCATGAAGGATGTTCCAGAAAAGATAGGAGGAACAACATCAACAGAACTCGGTAGTCCTATCACCTCTTTAACTCCATTGCAGTCAAATTTTGGAACCCCCCATGAAGGAGCTTTATATGTCAGTGATCTAGAGCTGATTTCAAGAGATGAAATCCCCCCATCAGATTACTTTTTCAGTAAAAAGCGAAGAGCAGTCTTGAAATAGGAAATTCATCCAAGAGGAGAGGGGATGATTAAAAAGCATAGGATTATTATAGATGGAAAGAAAATCAAAGACGGAGAATTTTCTACAGAGTTAGAAGGTACAATGGGTGCTATAGCATCAACAAATATGTATTATGTTGGCAATTTAACAACTATGCTCGAACAAAAAGACCAAACAATAATTCAGTTGCAAGACAAATTAAAAGAAACTGAGAGAAATATTAGTTGGGGAATACAAAAGGGTCTAGAACAAGCTAGACTAAAGGATATGCAAGAAATTCAAAAAATGAATAAAGACTTGGAGGAGGAAAAACACATAATATAGGTCACACAGGAACAGGTCCGAAAGCTGGGAGAAGAAAATAAACATTTACAAGATAAAATTACTTCTATTACTAATCAAGTAGTAGAACTTGAAAATTTCAGGTCACAAGCATTGGAGATATATTTGAGAATAGAGGAAGAACAACAAAAAGTGCTTTTGAATCTGGAAGTAGTCCAGAATTATTTTCAACAAACAAATAAGTCTTTGGAGAATGTTTTCTAGAAGGAAAGGGAGGCGAAAGCAGCTAGAACGACTTTTCAAAAGGCAGTGGCCTTTTCATCAAAGGAAGAAGTTGGAAAGATTCATAAATTATCTATTTCTAAACAGGTTAAAGGGGACATAATATTAAAAGTGTGGGAAGCAAACCTGGCCGAATATAAAAGAATAACCAGAGAGGTAAATGATGATTGCCAGGGAATTTTTGATCTCTTATAAAGAGCTTCATTAAATATCGGAACAGATGATTGTTCCGAATTATTAGGTGAGATTAATATTGCCAAGCACCAGCTAAGGTTCAAAGAAGAGCTGGAGGAAATGAAAATAGAGATTTCAAAAATTAAACTAATCAATATCACAGAGATCAACAAATGGATGGTGACGCCGAATCTAAAGTTGAAAACTACTAAATTCATGGAGAAGATGATAGAAAATCATTTGCCTGAATTGCAAAAAAGATTTTTCTTATTTGAAGCAAATGAGATACCAGATGCTCCCAAGACTTTTGTGAAATTTTTGGGAAAGTGTGTTCAGTGTATTGAAGCAGAGAAAGGAAGTTCATCAACGCAAGCTTAAAATCTTTTTTAAATGTTTTTATCATTAGAAATTAGAAAGAAAATGTAAATAGTTGACATTATTTTTATATGTAACCGTAATATTAGGAAGTTGGTTAGTCACCAACGAGAAAATTTTGATGAAAATGTATAAATGTAGTTTCTAAAGACGGAAGAGGGGCTTCAAGATTTTTTTGGAGAGAGTCGATTGTAATAACAGTTTTCCAATACATCATAATACAGATTACAAACGAGATTCTGAATCCTGCAAATTTGTAGCTATGTGTTCTTCAACCCTGTTTACTATATTTTGTTGTATTTTTCTTTCAATGTTTTTCTAATGAATAATCAATTTGAAGTTATCTACATCTTTGATTTCTAGTTCAGATTGGTTTGAATATCAAATTATTTATAGTTTTTCCTCTGAAATTGCTATCGGTGATTTTATGACTTGTAAATATTTTGAACCTTAATACTTGACTTTCATTAGAAACCTCGTTTTCTTTCATTATTATCTGTCGAAATATGAGATTCTTTCTTGATTAAAGTCTCATATTTTTGTATAATACTTATATGTCAGTTTAAAATTTTCAAATTGTTACAAATCTAGGAAATGGCCTCAAATGTATTTATGTTACTGTTTTGAATTTCAAAATTGTTTTTCTTGTTCTCATCTCTGGAAAGTTTGAAGTAACATTTGATTAAAATCCTTTTACAAATAAATAAAGTTTTATCCTCCATGACTATTCCAAGTAGCAGACAACCCAACATTGAACCTAGCCTTCAAGATCAAACCAGTATTGCCTTGAATCTATTTAATACCATTTTACAAACAGCAACTAACCGGGTTGAATTAGAACGTTCATGGGATTCTATTGAGAGAGACATTAGAATCCAAGAATAACCGGAAGCAAAATAGAGACAGTTGATAAACTAATTCTGCTTCAATCTTCCTTTTGAATTCATATTCTCAAATTATTCTTTTAAACATTTACGGATGCCTTGACGGTATACTTTACAGCCTTAAAGTATAAACTCAGGAACAACAATCCCATTCCTCTATTGCGTGAGGGATTCCTCAATCAACAGTTTGAAAGGATCTCTTGTCCCATCATATTTATTTTCTCCTGCCATGAGAGATCATTTGGGCATGCGAGAACTTCTGTCCTCAAGAGAAACAAGCTCGAGACCCAATTCTTTGTACTCCGACCTCGTTGGGGACATGCATTAAGACGACAAGGAGCAGACCACTCTGATACCACTGATCTGGATTTTATGAGTAGAATGAAATGAATACATATTATTAACAAGTGCTTAACACAAAATAATAGAGATACAGTAAAATTGGTTTTCTATTCAATAACGAAATAAGCTGAAACTGTAGAATGCAGCGGAAACAAGCCTATTGGAATGGTGGCAGCTTATCTCTGAGAAGAGATGTGACGACTGCATGCATTCACAAGAAGAAGATTACAATGATGCTCTGAAGGACTTTTTACAATAAACAATAATTCAAAAAACCCTAGACATCAAAAAACCTAACCCTAGGAGATGAAGCGCCAAAAGTCATATGTGCCTCGTTTAGGTAAGTTAGTACATCAACTTCCTGGGGTCGTAACTTTTGCATACGATCTTCGTTTTAGATGTGTGATAGATCGTTGAAAAGGTATCATCAAGGAGATTCATTTTGGGGGCTCAATCATGCTTGTAACTATCATTGAGAATATCGATCCCGAAAAACCTTCATTTAGGCCCTCAAAATGGCCCCGGAAGTTAAAACTGCTAAAAATAGTAAAGTGCCAAAATTGTCAGAAAATTGTTTTGAGCCAGTTGGAAAAGGTGGGTGGCCACCGATATCCATATGGATCAAGTGTGGACTCTCATTCAAAATTTGCAGCAAGATTCCAATGCATCAAATACATTTACATGGAAAAATGATTCACTATGGTATGATCACTTATATTTAAGTAAGAAATCGCAACTCAAACAAAAGCTACTCTTGGAATTGCACACCTCTCTGTTAGGAGGGAAATCATAATTTTTGAAAACCTACCACAGGGTCAAGAAGAATTTTTTTTGGGATGGCCTTGAAACTTATTTTCAAATGTTTGTGGAAGAATGTTCGCTTTGCCAACAAAATAAGGTGGAAACAATTAAGACCCCAGGTCTTTTACAACCATTATCCATCCCAAGTCAGCGTTGGGAGGAGGTTTCCATGGATTTCATCACAGGTTTACCGAAGTCTAAAGGAAAGAGTGTCATCATTGTGATTGTTGATAGAACGACCAAGTACGCACACTTTTGTGCACTCTCTCACCCTTTCAAATCCAGTACAGTTTCCACTGCATTCATGGAGATAGTTCAAAATCTACATGGAAGCCCAAAGATTATTGTAAGTGGCATAGATCTCATATTCACTGGACATTTTTGGACAGAATTATTTTCTTGTTTGGGTACTCAATTGTCTCATAGCTCATCTTATCATCCTCAATCTAATGGACAAACTAAGATAGTGAACAAATGTCTGAAAGGATACCTTCGTTGCTTTGTCTCTGATAAAAAAACACAATGGTTCAAGTGGTTACCCTTGGCAGAATGGTGGTATAACACTTCCTTTCATACTGAAACAAAAATGGCACTCTATGTATATCACCCATCATCCATCACTTCTTCTCTAAAATTAAAATCTAAGTTTCAAGCAATGGAAGATCACATCGAACATCAACAACAAATTCTCCAACTCTTAAAGGACAACCTGACCATGGCACAGAATCGCATGAAACAACAAGCAGATCAGCATCGTAGTGAAAAAAGTTTTAAAGTAGGGGATTGGGTATTTTTAATACTACAACCATACAAACATATGTCCCTCAAGAAATCTAAGAAGGATAATAAATTATCACCAAAGTACTATGGCCCTTATAAGGTGTTGCAAAATATTGGTACTATAGCATACAAATTGGATTTGCCTACATCTTCGCGAGTAGACCCAGTTTTCCATGTTTCATGCTTAAAGAAGGTTATAGGTGACAAGATCCCAATTCAAACTATATTACCAGAACTTGAAAATGAAGGAAAAAGCATATTGGAGCTTGAAGCTATCACTAACAAAAGAATTAGCCAACTAAGGAATAGTTCTATTTCAGAGTATCTCATTAAGTGGAAGAAACTATATGTTGAAGATTCCACTTGGGAAGATGATTCTTTTATACAGAAGCATACATGATCACTCAAGTGTTGCAGACAACACTTCTCTGAAGGGGACAAGCATTTTAATCCCTAAATAGTGGCACATTACCCCTTAATTGGGTTATATTACATTAGTACTATTATTTTATTTATGTTGTCTTTGGTCCATTAGTTGTAATTGTACCTCCTAGTATCCTATATATACCAAGGAGACCTTTTCATTTGGGATCATCTTTTATTTGTAAATTTGTGTGGTGTATAAGGAGGTTTTCCCCTCAAAGAGACTTATTATCTAAAATTCTCTCTTTGTCAATGCGTTGAGTACTTATTCTTAGGTTTTTATGCTATTTTGATATTTGGTTCTTAACATCGTAGCAGAGTAATAAATGTTATTGTATAAGTTAAGATACTCATCCTTATATTACAAACATTCACTGATATATATTGATTGTCTTAAATGATCTAGTATGGAAAGTATTCAATATTGTCTTCTAATAGACAACTCAATTAGGCATAAAGAAAGTTTTCCTTTTGTGTGGTTGAAATTCCTTTCGTTGCAGACATGCGATCTCAGGATTGCTTTGATTGTTTGTTAAATTTATTAATTCTCTACCTATGTTTTTAATTCATTGGACAGATCCTTGAATTATTTTTATGTATGACTTAGATCTACAAGAGACCTACAATGATAATAGTCGCTCACCCAAGTGTTGTGCATGCACCATTGTATTCACCACATCAATCCAATTCGAAGAGACTCATCCAAAAAGGCATAATACCAACTTAACCATGTCATCTACGAACTCCAAACCTTTAGTTATCATCAATATATATATATATATATAGCACTAGCAGAATTCACAGAATATTTCCAAGCCAACATCCTTTGTTGTTGAGATTTGGGTACCTTGGAAAGTGGTCCTCTTGTGTTTGTGAGTTTCAAAACACAAAGGGGGAATTTTTTACTCTCATGCTTGTACTTTATGTTATAATTTCACTTTGACATTATTCACTTAAGCCTAAAGTGACTTTATTCACTTAAGTCATAAAGTGACATTAATTTCACTTAAGTGTGAATTAATGAGCATAAAGTGAACTATGCAAACTTAAGTGAATGAGATCTAATCTCATCCATTCATTTTGGAGAAAGGATTAGATCTAATCTGGGCCCTTGGTTTTCTAGGTTAGCCTT
>SNQJ01S0118804.1:34950-60778 GCA_010110895.2 Picea sitchensis
ATGGAAACCTCCTCCCAACGCTGACTTGGGATGGATAATGGTTGTAAAAGACCTGGGGTCTTAATTGTTTCCACCTTATTTTGTTGGCAAAGCGAACATTCTTCCACAAACCTTTGAAAATAAGTTTCAAGGCCATCCCAAAAAAAATTCTTCTTGACCCTGTGGTAGGTTTTCAAAAATTATGATTTCCCNCTTTAGACTTCGGTAAACCTGTGATGAAATCCATGGAAACCTCCTCCCAACGCTGACTTGGGATGGATAATGGTTGTAACAGACCTGGGGTCTTAATTGTTTCCACCTTATTTTGTTGGCAAAGCGAACATTCTTCCACAAACCTTTGAAAATAAGTTTCAAGGCCATCCCAAAAAAAATTCTTCTTGACCCTGTGGTAGGTTTTCAAAAATTATGATTTCCCTCCTAATAGAGAGGTGTGCAATTCCAAGAGTAGCATTTGTTTGAGTTGCGATTTCTTACTTAAATATAAGTGATCGTACCATAGTGAATCATTTTTCCATGTAAATGTATCTGATGCATTGGAATCTTGCTGCAAATTTTGAATGAGAGTCCACACTTTATCCATATGGATATCGGTGGCCACCCACCTTTTCCAACTGGCTCAAAACAATTTTCTGACAATTTTGGCACTTTACTATTTTTAGCAGTTTTAACTTCCGGGGTCATTTTGAGGGCCGAAACGAGGGTTTTTCAAGATTGATATTCTTAATGATAGTTACAAGAATAATTGAGCCCCCAAAATGAATCTCCTTGATGATACCTTTTCAACGAGCTATCACACGTCTAAAACGAAGATCGTATGCAAAAGTTACGACCCCAAGAAGTTGATGTACTAACTTACCCAAACGAGGCACATATGACTTTTGGCGCTTCATCTCCTAGGGTTAGGTTTTTTGATGTTTAGGCTTTTTTGAATTCTTGTTTATTGTAAAAATTCCTTCAGAGCCTCATCATAATATTCTTCTTGCGAATGCACGCAGTCGTCACATCTCTTCTCAGAGATAAGCTTCCACCATTCCAACAGGCTTGTTTCCGCTGCATTCTATAGCTTCAACTTATTTCGTTATTGAATAGAAAACCAATTTTACTGTATCTATATTATTTTGTGTTAAGCACTTGTTAATAATATGTATTCATTTCATTCTGCTCATAAAATCCAGATCAGTGGTATCAGAGTGGTCTGCTCCTTGTCGTCTTAATGCATGTCCCCAATGAGGTCGAAGTACAAAGAATTGAGTCTCAAGCTTGTTTCTCTTGAGGACAGAAGCTCTCGCATGCCCAAATGATCTCTCATGGTAGGAGAAAATAAATATGATGGGACAAGAGATACTTTCAAATTGTTGATTGAGGAATCCCTCACGCAATAGAGGAATGAGATTGTGGTTCCTGAGTTTATACTTTAAGGCTGTAAAGTATACCGTCAAGGCATCCGTAAATGTTTAAAAGAATAATATGAGAATACAAATTCAAAAGGAAGAGTGAAGCATACTTAGTTTCTCAACTGTCTCTATCTTGCTTTCTGTTATTCTTGGATGCTAATGTCTCTCTCAATAGCAGCCCATGAACGTTCTAATTCAACCCAGTTAGTTGCTGTTTGTAAAATGGTATTAAATAGATTCAAGGAAATACTGGTTTGATCTTGAAGGCCACGTTCAATGTTGGGTTGTCTGCTACTTGGAACAGTCATGGAGGATAAAACTTTATTTATTTGTAAAAGGATTTTAATCAAATGTTACTTCAAACTTTCCAGAGATGAGAACAAGAAAAACAATTTTGAAATTCAAAACAGTAACATAAATACATTTGAGGCCGTTTCCTAGATTTGTAACAATTTGAAAATTTTAAACTGACATATAATTATTATAGAAACATATGAGGCTTTAATCAAGAAAGAATCTCATATTTCGACAGATAATAATAAAAGAAAACGAGGTTTCTAATGAAAGTTAAGTATTAAGGTTCAAAAGATTTACAGGTCTTAAAATCACTGATAGCAATTTCAGAGGAAAAACTGTAAATAATTTGATATTCAAACCAATATGAACTAGAAATCAAAGATGTAGATAACTTCAAATTGATTATTCATTAGAAAAATATTGAAAGAAAAATACAACAAAATATAGTAAACAGGGTTGAAGAAAACATAGCTACAAATTTGCAGGATTCAGAATCTCGTTTGTAATCTATATTATGATGTATTGGAAAACTGTTATTACAATCGACTCTCTCCAAAAAAATCATGAAGCCCCTTTTCCGTCTTTAGAAACTACATTTATACATTTTCATCAAAATTTTCTCGTTGGTGACTAACCAACTTCCTAATATTACGGTTACATATAAAAATAATGTCAACCGTTTATATTTTCTTTCTAATTTCTAATGATAAAAAAATTAAAAAAAGATTTTAAGCTTGCGTTGATGAACTTCGTTTCTCCGCTTCAATACACTGAACACACTTTACCAAAAATTTCACAAAAGTCCTGGGAGCATCTGGTATCTCATTTGCTTCAAATAAGAAAAATCTTTTTTGCAATTCAGGCAAACGATTTTCTATCATCTTCTCCGTGAATTTAATAGTTTTCAACTTTAGATTCGGTGTCACCATCCATTTGTTGATCTCTGTGATATTGATTAGTTTAATTTTTGAAATCTCTATTTTCATTTCCTCGAGCTCTTCTTTGAACCTTAGCTGGTGCTTGCCAATATTAATCTCACCTAATAATTCAGAACAATCATCTGTTCCGATATTCAATGAAGCTCTTTCTAAGAGATCAAAAATTCCCTGGAAATCATCATTTACCTCTCTGTTTATTCTTTTATATTCGGCTAGGTTTGCTTCCCACACTTTTAATATTATGTCCCCTTTAACCTGTTTAGAAATAGATAATTTCTGAATCTTTCCAACTTCTTCCTTTGATGAAAAGGCCACTGCCTTTTGAAAAGTCGTTCTAGCTTCTTTCGCCTCCGTTTCCTTCTGGAAAACATTCTCCAAAGACTTATTTGTTTCTTGAAAATAATTCTGGACTACTTCCAGATTCAAAAAGACTTTCTGCTATTCTTCCTCTATTCGCAAATATATCTCCAATGCTTGTGACCTGAAATTTTCAAGTTCTACTACTTGATTAGTAATAGAAATAATTTTATCTTGTAAATGTTTATTTTCTTCTCTTAGCTTTCGGACCTGTTCCCATGTGACCTGTATTATGTGTTTTTCCTCCTCCAAGTCTTTATTCATTTTCTGAATTTCTCGCATATCCTTTAGTCTAGCTTGTTCTAGACCCTTTTGTATTCCCCAACTAATATTTCTCTCAGTTTCTTTTAATTTGTCTTGCAACTGAATTATTGTTTGGTCTTTTTGTTCGAGCATAGTTGTTAAATTGCCAACAGAATACATATTTGCTGATGCTATAGCACCCATTGTATTTGCTAACTTTGTAGAAAATTCTCCATCTTTGAGTTTCTTTCCATCTATAATAATCCTATGCTTTTTAATCATCCCCTCTCCTCTCATCCCTTCTCCTCTTGGATGAATTTCCTATTTCAAGAATGCTCTTCACTCTTTACTGAAAAATTAATTTGATGGGGGGATTTCATCTCTTGAAATCGTCTCTAGATCACTGACATATAAATCTCCTTCATGGGGGGTTCCAAAAGTTGACTGAAATGGAGTTAAAGAGGTGATAGGACTGCCGAGTTCTGTTGATGTTGTTCCTCCTATCTTTTCTGGAACATCCTTCATGATTTCTGGAGTTGTTTCCATCTCTTTTCCCCTCTCTCTTCCTGATTCTTTTGTTTGAGAACCCTCTTTGTCTTGGGAAGGTATCTCATTATTCTTCAACTTGCCTTTGGTATTTACTTTATCCTGTGTATTAGTTTCAAACCCTGGAGGGGGCCCTTCCTGTTCTGGCGGTGGGGTCGAAACTTCACCCTGCAAACTCTTGGGTAGGCAACTTCGCCTATGGCTCTGAAAAGATGTGAATCTGTTCTATGAGTCAGGTCGCATGGCCTGTACTCTGTTCAATATTTCTTCATAGGATTTAACATCTTTAAATATATCATCATAAATAGATGCTTCATGTTCATATGCCTTTAGATTACAATGTATGAAATGCCTACTTATTACTTGGTAGGGGTCATATTTTCTGTGCTCAATATCTACTAATTTCACTTCTTCTAATGACTCAGCCTCTACCTTAGAATGGCCTAAATTTAATAAAGAAAATTTCCCAATATGAACAGGGAAAGATGGCCATGATTTCTTTTGAACTGCTTTTAATTCTAATCCAACACCGCCCTTTACTATCTGATGAGCTACCTCCCTGCACACCAATCTGTCCGGTAGGAATTTAGGGAGTGCATGAGGGGGAATGGAATAGCCATAAACCCTAATGTAGGAAAAATTTTCCTCAATAAACCAGTCGACAACTGCTTTAATACTTTTTGTGATTGCATCAAAAATGCGAGGGGGTTCGTATCCAAAAAACATTCTGTGCATAGGAATAATAATAAAATGACAAACCTCGTAAAATGCGTCTTTAGCATTTTCTTCCCAAAGGGCCGAGTGATATTTATGAATGAGTTCTGGACAGGAAATGCTCCAACTCCAATTCATTAATGGAAAGGGAGTCACAAAACAGATTGCATCCATAATGTATGCAGACATATAAAAAGATGTTGGTTGTCCCTTTGATTTTGCTTCTTTGTAGTTTAAGATTTCTTGTGTTAGGTTATCTAACAAAATCTTATGCCAGTTCAAACCATTTCCTTCTGAAGCTTCCTCTAAAAAGGGCACCCAATCTCCATGAAAATGACAGGGATCTTTTCTCCCGAAAAGTCTACATAACATAATGGCTACATATACCATGTATTCATTTAAGGATGCTGTAGCATAAATCCCATGGGAATCGGCCCTAAACTTTGCTTGAGACCTCACCCATCCTCTAATCATATCGGGATATGTCTGGTCTGCCTCAATACATTCTTTTCTCTGAAACTTTGCTAAAAATTCAGCATTAAAAGTATGTTTAGGATTTGGCGAGAGTTTATACATTACTTGAATGTGATCTAGTCTGAATGAGCCGACGATAGCTCCTTGCTCGTTTAAAATGATCCTTGTTGGGATATCAACCTTATCCAAAGCCCAACTAATCATATCAGTGTATGCCACGAGCCTCGGGCGTGCAACGATCTTATGAAGCTCTGACTCAGCTATGTCCTGGAAATGATTTTCAGAATTAGGATGAGCATTCTCAAACTCGTATTCCAGCAATTTGGAGATTTGAGTCCAAGATTTAATAGAATCTATAGCATGTGGAGTGGTGTCGGAGATAATATATCATTCTTGTGCATATTCATTCTTCTTCGGTGTCTTTTTGGGTGCCATGACTTCTGCGTTTAATTGAAAACCTGTTACAGAAAATGGATGAACGAGCTCAGATTAAAATGAAAACACAGACATTCGAATGTTTATTTTGAATACAGTTAAAAATGACAAGATTTGCACAACTGTCACGAATTTAAAGATCTTAATGTGGAAGATATTTTTCCGAGATACACATTTAATGTCCGTATTTTGGCGCCTTCGGGTTTTTGAAGAAAACGAGAAACCTACTTAATCAAAAAATGAAACATGAATGAACACTTAAATAATGATTACCATTAATCTTGTTTTTGAAAAAAGGTTAATTAGTATTAATCATAGTTTAAAGATGAAAACTTCGTTTTTCAGGGTTTCGGAAATCCTGATGTCAAGAGGTATGTCGTCGATGAAAAACGATTTCCGAAATTTCGAAATCGCGAAATCACGATGTTTTAATTAAGATTTAAACGCTTTTAGCACATTAATTAATTGAGATTAGATGTTTTTGGGATTTTGGAAATCCTGATGTTGAGAAGTATGTTATCAATAAAATTCGATCTCCGAAATCGTGAAATTGCGATGGCTTTCTTTTTAAACAGGACTTAACTTATCTTAATTAACTAACTAATCACGACTAAGACCAAAACAAAATTATTTTAATTTAACGTGAACTGTGGATCGGGGTTTCGTAATTCGGGATTTCGGGAAACATGATGACAGGAGTTGTGATCTCATTGAACCGCGAATCCCGAAATCGTGACATAATTATGTTAACCCTTAACCTTTCTTATAAGAGAATTAATTAATTCGTGTTTAAATTAAGATTTCAATGTTTCGGGAAATCAGGGATCAGGATTTCACGATTCGATTTGCATCAAAAATTTGTTTGTAGTAAACCCTGAATCCCGAAAATTCTTTTAAGCTTACTTTAAAAATCATTAGTTTAAATTTTAACACGTTTTAAATAATTTTCAAATTAAAAGCGTTGTGAGTATTATAATTTTTGTAAACCTTTTACCCTTTCATTATCTGAAAAATTAAGAAAAAATTGAGAAAAAGATATCGTGTACTTAGAAATGATACGAAACTCGTGTTTTATGAAAAGCCGAAAGCCGAAAAAGAAAAAATTAGGCCTTAGGGATAAAAATTTAAGATCTGTTTCAACATAGGCTCCAACTGGGGACCTCGTCTCCTTGTGGGACGAGGAGAACATGTAGACTCAGTGCCTTCATTGGGTAAATGGTGTCAAGGGTTTATCACTACTAAAACTGCTAAAGGAGAGGAAAAAGAGATTTCATTTCAACTTTTGAAAATCTTTTCAAAACTTCTTATTTGCTTTAAACTCAGTTGTAGTCTTCTTCATAATATTCTCCTTCTCGTTCTGAAGTTAAGTTAGTATTAAGATGATTAGAACAATCTTAGGAAACTCAACAGATTTGTAAATTTCGGCTTGCATCAAAATAAAATTTATAATTTTAATTGGGGAACTCTATCTTGACTTAAGATGAAAATCCGGTTTCAAAAATTTGGTAACTAGAATAGAGTGATAGATAAGTATGAAAACCTTATAGACACCTCAGATATTGCTTCACTACCAGCGGTCTTGTTTATTACCCCGGTGAAGTTATCTGTCCCTTTTTTATTGAATTTCCTTTCACCGCTTCGAGTGCTAATTATATATTTATACTCAGATATTGCTTCACTGCCAACGGGCCTGTTCAGTACCCCGATGAAGTTATCTGTTTCTTTTATATGAGACGAGGGAAATCATTTAAATGAATTTCCTTTCATCGTCTTTGGGACTAGATGGGGGCAATCAAATATGAATTTCCTTTCACCATATGTCTTAGATTATAAATACGAAGCGGGGGCAATCGGTGATACTTAAAATATCAGGGGTGGTTATCTGTGTAAAAATTTACAATATAGGGTTGTCAACTTGTTTTGATTATTCTAGACCAATATTTTCTCAACTTTCAAAACCCCTTAGTCTGTAGAGAAAAAGGAAAAGATTATTTTCAGGGGTTTTCTTTTGAGCAAGCTTAAATCCTCAGACAAACTGTTAAGAAACCTAAGAGAGTTAGAATCAACCTAAACATAACCACTTTTAATCAGAGAATAAGAACTATGAAAACTGGTCTTACTGAATTTAACTATTTTTTGATTTCAAAAGTTAATACATAATCTCTCTTACTTCGATGGGAAAACCCGAAAAAGTGAAAAATAGTACTGAGAGTATGAAAGGAGATGTCCAACAATCTGTAAGCCAAAAAACATAGGTTGTAAATTCAAAAATAACCCTTTGGACTCTTTTCTTAAATATTTTTACTTCGAAATGCCTTTAAACTTGTTCTAAGTGAAACCCTTAAGGTTTAAGTATTAAAAAAAAACGCTTTTGATTTACCTATCAGCTTACGGGATAAGAAACACATTTTTTTTTAAATTTTTTATTATTTATTAAGAAAATGGACTTTGCTGTAACTCATAACTTTGCCTTACCATTATCATTTTTTTTTTTTAAATAACAGAAAGTACTATCTATCACCTATTTTTTGGCAAATTAATCCTCTGAGTTCAGGTTGTCTGTTTGAATCCTGTAAACAAAACAATATAAAAAATATCAGTTTTTTGGTAGAAAAACTTAACTAATTTTATTTTATTTTTATTTATTTACAAAATGAGAATAGAATTTCTAAAAAAAAGAAAAACAAAACGGTATATACAATGAGAATTTCTGGAAATTAATTATTCCATATAATGTTTTAAAAAACGCACGTTGACAGGGGCATTCAAGATTTTACCATCCAAATTTTCAAGCAGAAATGAATTTTTTCCTTCAGGAGATGCTACCTTAAATGGTCCATACCAAATATGATTGAATTTACCATTTTTTCCCGAATCCTCTTTTTGAGCATCCCATCTCAAAACCAGATCCCCGGGGAGAAAATTCCTGTCCTTGGCTTTACGATCAAATAATACCTTCATGTCATCCTGGTACTTCTGCAACTTTTCATCCACTACCGCCCTATGCTGCTGAACTTCAATCAATTGATTTATCCTTCTCGTGAGAGGATTCAATTCTTTCTTCTTGTCTTGCCATAATTTCATTATAGGAAGTGCTAGGTTTATAGGCAACACTACATCTATTCCATATACCATTTGAAAGGGAGAAGTACCGATAGATTTTTTTGTGCCTATCCGATTTGCAGAGTGTATTTTAAATGAAAATGCCAAGACTTTTTATTTTCATTTAACATTTTCTTGATTATACTGATTAAGCTCTTGTTTGAAGATTCTGCCAGACCATTTCCCTGAGGATAGTATGATGTGGAATGACCCAACACAATATTATATTTCTGGCAAAAGATGACCATTTCCATAGACTTAAAAGCTTGCGCATTGTCTGTGACTATATTTCTGGGATAGCCGAACCTAGACAAGATATTTTCTTCTAAGAAGTCTATAACTACTGAATCAATAGCCTTTCTTGTTGGGATAGCTTCCACCCATTTGGTGAAATAGTTTGTAGCGGTCAGGATCCATCTGTGTTGAGCACTAGAATGAGGACTAATTTCACCTATGAAATCTAGTCCCCATTGCTGAAAAAGAGCTTCTGTCTTGACTGGGACCAATGGCATCGCTGGTAGTTTATGTTTTCCTGCAAAAAATTGGCAAGGGCTGCAAGCTCGTACCTTAGCATTGACATCTAGGAAAAGTTTGGGCTAGTAATAACCAACCCTCAATATCTTATATGCCATAGCCCTCCAAGCGTGGTGTCCTCCACATACTGCTTCGTGAAATTGATTTATAACTTCTTCTGTTTCCGACTCGACCAGACAGACCAAGAGGAAGCCAAGCGGGTCTTTCCAATATAATCGTTTTTCGGAAATACAGTATTTGATTGCATGTAGATTTAGCATTCTAGCTTTGGATGGAGACAAGTCAGTTGGACATTTCAATGTCAGTAAGTATGTTACTATGTCCTTGTACCAATTTGACGACGCAAATTTCTCCTTGATTCGGTTTTCGACTATTTGGTCCTCAAGTTCATTCACTTCTACCCATTCTCCCTCCTCCCGAGAGCTATTTATCCCAAGAGCTCTGAAATTGGATTCAGCTAAAAGTTTAGCTAAACCTTGCCCCTTCACCAATTTTGTCGGTTTAACCTCCAAGTCAAACTCTTGAATTTTAGCAAGCCATCTTCCTCTTTTTCCATCACTGTCTGCTTGAACCAAAATATCTTTTATAGAACTAGTGGGTACATATGCAATCACTTTAGAATGTAAAACATAAGTTCTAAAAGATTTCAATGCTTTTACCATAACATATGCTTGCTTTTCCATTATATTATATTTGAGTTCAACATCTCGGAGACTTTTGCTAAAGAAGGCTATCGGTTGCTCGAAACCTTCTTCGTTCTTTTGAAGGAGTACAGCAGCAAGTGTGTGTTCAGAGGCAAATGAAAAAATAAGAAAATCTTTGAGATAATCGGGGCTCGTTAGTACTGGCACCTCACTTATAACCTTCTTGATATGGGCAAAGGATGCTTTAGCTTCTGCTGTCCATTTTACTTCACTATTTTTTCTGAGCATATCTGTAATCAATTTCACAATTTCAACGAAGTTAGGAATAAATCTTCTCAAGAAATTTATTTTTCCTAAAAATGATTGAATTTCTTTCACGTTCCTAGGAATAGCTATTGTATCTATAGCTTCTAATCTTTTAGGGTCAATTCTAATTCCATCTCGAGATACGATGTGACCCAACAACTTGCCTTCTTGCATAGCGAAATGAGACTTCTTAGGATTTAAGGATAGACCAAACCTGCGACATTTTTCAAATGTCTATTTGAGATGAATCATATGGTCTTCATCTGATTTAGAAAAAACAATAAGATCATCCAAATAGATGACTACAAACTTGTCCCGTTCGCCAACGAAAGCAATATCCATCGCGCGTTGAAAAGTAGCACCTGCATTCATCAGTCCAAACGACATTTTATCGTATATAAACGTGCCCCAAGGAGTGGTAAATGCAGTTTTTTCTTTATCGAGATCACTGACGACAATTTGATTGTAACCTGAAAATCCGTCAATCATTGACATCCTATTAGCTTCTACTACTTTTTCAAGAACATGGTCCATTTTAGGTAGAGGATAATTATCTTTGAGAGAAGATTTATTAAGATTCCTGAAATCGACACACAGTCTAATTTCCTCGTTTTTCTTTCTAACCGGGACTAGATTAGCTACCCAATCTTCCATCTCAGGATACAATATGACCCAACAACTTTCCCTCATCAAGAAGGAATGACGGATGGAGTGATGGATGAATTGAGTGAGATGAATGAAATGATGGATGGACGATCTCGATTATTCGAAGGAATGAATGATGGAATGATTGGTGGAATGGAATGGAATGGAAGGAATGGACCCGAGGACGGAGGAGGATGGATGGATGGACGGAATGGACATGGACTGGATTTGATGGAGGATGGAGATGGATGGATGGAAGGAAGGATGGAGGAGGAAAGGAAAGGATGGATGGAGTGGGAATGGAGGACGGACGGATGGAAATGGAATGGATGGATGGATGGACGGAGGATGGATGGACGGAAGGATGGATGGAAGGAATGGAGGAATGGAGGATGGATGGACGGATGGAGGACGGAAGGATGGCCGATGACATGGAGCGGACGGAAGGATCTGGAAGGACTGAGGGCCGGAATGGTGGAGAAAGGAAGGAGAGGATGGAATGGAATGAAGGAGGAATGGACGGAGGAAGGAAGAGCGGATGGATGGACGGACGAAGGAGATGGAAGGAAATGGACGGAAAGATGGAGGAAATGGACGGAATGGACGACCCGGAGGATGGACGAATGGATGGATGGAATGGAGGAATGGAAGGAAAGGAGTGGATGGATGGATGGATGGACGGAAAGGAATGGAATGGACATGGAATGGACGGATGGATGGACGGATGGATGGACGGAAATGGATGGACGGATGGACGGATGGATGGAAAGGACGGAGGAATGGACAAGGAAGATGGAGGACCGGACCGATGGAGAATGGACGGAATGGAAGGAATGGAATGGAAATGGAATGGATGGACGGAATGAAGGAATGGAATGGAATGGATGGAAGGAATGGATGGAATGGAATGGACCGGAATGGTGGAATGGAAGGAAGGAAGTGGTGGAATGGAAGGAATGGAATGGAAGGAATGGAATGGAAGGAATGGAATGGAAGGAATGGAATGGAAGGAATGGAATGGAAGGAATGGAATGGAATGGAATGGAGGAAGGAAGGAAGGAGTGGAATGGACAGGAGGAATGGAATGGAATGGAATGGAATGGATGGAATGGAAGGAATGGAAGGAAGGATGGACGGAATGGAGGAAAGGAATGGAATGGATGGAATGGACGGACATCTGATGGATTCGGATGGAATGGATGGAATGGCGGATGGAATGGAAGGAATGGATGGACAATGGAATGGAATATGGATGGATGGAAGGAAAGGATGGACGGACATGGAAAGAAGAAGGAAAGGATGGATGGATGGAGGAAGGAAATGGATGGAGGATGGAAAGGAATGGAGGTCGGGATGGACGGATGGACGGATGGAAGGATGGATGGAAGGAATGGAATGGAATGGAAGGAATGGAAATGGAGGAAGGAAATGGATGGATGGATGGATGGACGGAAATGGAAGGAGGAATGGAATGGATGGAATGGAAGGAATGGAATGGAGGAGGATGGAATGGAATGGATGGAATGGATGGATGGAATGGACAGGATGGAAGGATGGATGGAAGGAAGGAATGGAATGGAAATGGATGGAGCGGATCTGAAAGGATGGATGGCGGGGAAATGGTGCGAAGATATTCTCCGAGATACGATTTAATGTCTGTATTTAGGCACCTTTGAGTTTTTGAATAAAATGAGAAACCTACTTAATCGGAAAGATAAACATGAATGAACACTTAAATAATGAATACCATTAATCTTATTTTTGAGAAAAGGTTAATTAGTGTTAATCATAGTTTAAAGATGAAAACTTCATTTTTCGGGATTTTGAAAATCCTTATGTCAAGAGGTATGTCGTCGATGAAAAATGATTTCTGAAATTGCGAAATCGCAAAATCGCGATGTTTTAATTTAGATTTAAATTCTTTTAGCACATTAATTAATTGAGATTAGACGCTGATTTTCAAATCCTGTGTTCGTAAGTATGTTAATAATAAAATCGATTGAAATTGTGAAATCACGATGGCTTTCTTTTAAACAGGACTTAACTTAACTTAATTAACTAACTAATCACCACTAAGGCCAAAACATAATTATTTTAATTTAACGTGAACTGTGGATCAGAACTTCGTGATTCAGGATTTCAAGAAACATGATGACAAGAGTTGTGATCTCATTCAATCCATGAATCCCTCAAATCTCGACATAATTGTTAACCCTTAACCTTCTTATAAGAGAATTAATTAATTCCGTTGGACATCGTAGAGAACTGCAGAATAGAGAAATTTGAGTCCCTTTGAATCCATATAACCTGGGCAAGCTATATCAATGAAGCATTATTATCCAACCCAGAGTAAATAAGCAATGAACAAAATGAACAATCATACACATACACAAGATAGATCAAAGTATTTTACGTGGAAACCTAAACGGGAGAAAACCATAATGCTTTTCTTATATGTCTTGAAGAATTACATTCATTGGAAGCACTAACTTCCTTGTTTCTTAGCTACAACCTGAAGGAGGCTCCAACTCCCTAGTTTCTCAAACCACAACCTGAGGGAAGCTGGCTAACTCTCAATTACATAAACTGTATGAGGCTAAGCAACCCTATGTTCTTGGTTAAACTAAGGTGCTACAAACCACCTTTCCTTGCCCCGCCCCGCCACCCTAAAGTAGAAGTAGAATGATGGAAACTAATCACACTATCACTAGGAGATATACTGCTGTAAACCTGCACTAATAAATCTGAACCATGCATCAAATCCATGCATCAACCTGTAGAATCAACCTGCATTATAAACAAGTGCATCAACCATGTACCAACCTGGAATCAACCTGTAATTATAAACAAGTGCATCAACCATGCACCAACCTCAGAATCAACCTGCACTACAAATGTATGCATCCAACCATGTACCAAGTATGTACTAATCATGTGTCAACTACTCATCAAATATGACTCACAATATGTTCAACATTAACTATACACCCCATGTATGTGCCAACTCATCAACTATAAAACTCATGTATATGCAAACTCATCAAATAACTATCTCATACATGAACTCAACATATACCTCAAAAATCCCTCATAAATTTCACCATACAAATCTGATTTGTAGCTCCATAATAGACCTGGTGTATCTGATCACATTCCTACAAACCTTCCTTAACTTTTAACAACAAGAGACTAGCATTTTCATCAAACTTTCTTTAGTCTCACATGCCTAGTTTTGGATTAGTCAACAACCCTAACTTGAAGTAACTAAGTAACTTTGAACCCGTAATGTATAAAGATCTAAACCATAAACAATGTTCTTCATTGTGTTTTATGCAATTCCTCAAGTGGCACTACTTGAACCTCCTTAACAAGGAGAGTTATAGCAAAAATGACATAATTTTGCTGAATTCCGCCATTTTGAGCTACCTTGTAGAGCGTTCCTCGCACAAAACATTTGATGAAATTATCTGAAACTATTACAGATAATACTAAAAACTATACCCTAAATACATTTGGTCTCAATGGAATTAGGATCTTTATGAAGAAGTGACGCTTTTACCTGAAACAACTGATTTTTTTTAGTTTCAGGACTGGCCACAACTCCTATTTTCCACAGAGTGTAACTCTAAAAATACAACGTGAACTCACAAGATGAATTTTAACCACAGATACGTGAATATGTTTTCACTTTCATAGAAATTTCCGGACCTGAATCATGCAGAAAAAAGAGAAGGAAATGGTGGATGATCTGAAAATAACATACCTAGAAAGCCCCATCAAAAGAATTTATCCTTCCTGTATTTCGGCCTTCTTTTCTTAATTTTCCTCCCTGACTCTGCTTAGATATTATTTTTAAACCTTAGAAACCTACAGATATTCAATATTCTCAAGGTATGATTAAAATGAGAAAGCCCTATTCTTATTTATACCTCCAAGTAGCTTCCTTTAAAAACATCTTCTAGGTCACTTGGGTCCACTTCTAATTTTATGGGTCATTCACTTCTAATTTCTCCATTAAAATTCATTATTGAAATAATTTATTTTGTATTCACTTCTCAAATTATAATACACCTATCACATCACTTTCATTATTTTACCTTTAAAATCTCTCTTAAATCACTTTGATTACTTTGACCTTTTGGGGGCTTCTAGATGACATATGAGGGTCCTCCTTAACTTTGTAAGGCCATAACTCCTCAAAACCACAGGGAGTCATGTGACGCTCTACATACCACTAGAAATGGTACGACATGTACCATCCATATAATAGCATGTCTTAAAATATATCATAACTCATAACTGCTACTTCCATCAAACAAACTTAGTCCATTACCCAAACTCAAATTCTTTAACTTCTCATGGCCATAACTTCTAACTGTGGAGGGAATTATGTGACGTTTCACATACCACCGAAATGAAATGACAAGAACTATCCATCTAGGATATTTTCCCCCTGACAAATCCACTTTCCTTCATCCCCATTATTCCAAAAATTAATCATGGGTTCTTCTTACTCCACAAAGCTGCCTTCCCGAGGGCTTTCTGCCCATAAGGGGACCACTTTGGAGTTCATCCATATTTACTTTATCAACCATGAAAAAACAATAATGAGTCATATTTACATCAAACACTATTGGGTCCATTACCCAAACCTTTGTGCTACGGGTCTTTCTTCAAGGGTTGACATCAATGACAACCAACCTTAATCAACAAATTCGTGTTTAAATTAAGATTTCAATGTTTCAAGAAATCGGGGATCGGGATTTCACGATTCGATTTGCATAAAAAAATTGTTTGTAGTAAACCCCGAATCCCGAAAATTCTTTTAAGCTTAATTTAATAATCGTTAGTTTAAATTTTAACATGTTTTAAATAATTTTCAAATTAAAAGCGTCGGGAGTCTTATAATTTTTGCAAACCTTTTTCCCTTTCATTTTCTGAAAAATTAAGAAAAAATTGAGAAAAAGGTATCGTGTACTTAGAAATGATACGAAACTCGTGTTTTATGAAAAGCTGAAACCTGAAAAAGAAAAATTTAGGCCTTAGGGATAAAAATTTAAGATCTGTTTCAACAGAGATGATGGATAGTTCCATGCAAATCCTTCGGCGACTACCAACAGGCGACACATTTTATTCGAATGGAGGTGCCGTCCCCTTCAAGGTACAAATAGACTTCGATATTCCTATATTTGAATGTTAGATAGACACAGATGCTATACACAAGTGGTTGAATCTACTAGAAGGGTATTTTTCTGTCCATAACTTTTGAAATAGAGAAATGATTACTTTTGCTCTCCTCAAAGTCATTACCCATGTCAAAGATTGGTGGGAAACTTTCTGTGAGCAAAAGGAAATAGAGGAAACCTCATTATTTTCAATCACAACCACCGAGAATCCTTCAGGGATGCTATTAAGGAAAAATGCTACCCTGTCAGAAGTTATGACGAACTGTATACCAAATGGACCACACTCCAACAAGAAAGAGACCAAGCAATGCCAGATTTCACAAATATCTTCCATACATTGCACACCAAGATGGGTATCAAAGATTCAGAGAGACATCTGGTGCTCAAGTATCATAGTGCCATGCATAGATACATCCATTCTAAAATTGTAATTTCTAGACATCTCATCCTTGGGCGCGACCTACTGATATGCAGTCAAAATTGAGCAGAAGCTCAAAGAAAAGACGCGAAAATTTGGGCCTGGGAACCCCTCACAACAAAATCCAGGAAAGGGCGGCCCCAACCCATAAAACAAAGGACAGAGCAAAGATGAAGAGTATCAGGACAACCAGTCCAAGCCACAAGCAAAGAAGGACACCAAAAAGAAAAAGAAAGATATCGGAAAGTGGTGCGACTTCCATAAGAGCCCTTGGCATAACACTACTGATTGCCGCTCAAAGTAGTCGTTGGTGGCCGAAGTGAAAGCCTCTGAGTTAGATGCGATTTTGACTCTGAGCCAGAACTAGAAAGGGGAAGATAGATCATTGACGCGGAACCCAGTGCCACCGTTTCTACCACCAAGCACCAACCTGGTGAACTAGACGAGCCAAAAGAAGGAGATCACCTCTTTCATTCATAGATGTGGGTAAAATACACCCCGTTGCACTTCATCATTGATAGAAGTATCTAGAAGAACCTCATCTCAGCTCATCTCAGCAGAGGTTGTCAAGTTGCTGGCCTTGCCAACAACGCTGCACCCACAACCCTACACCATTGGATGGCTCTTCCAAGGAAGCGATCTTCGCGTCAGCCAACAATGCCGACTATCGTACGACATCAAGCCCTTCAAAGACAAGGTATTGTGTGATGTTGCTCCTCTCGAAGTTTGTGATGTTATTTTGGGCCAACCTTATTTATGGAAATGTCATGTTGTATATACGTCTAGGCCTCATAGTGTTATTATTACTTTGAACAGGAAATTGTATAGGATACCTGAGGTAGTCCCACCTAGTGCTATTTCCTTGATCTCTGCTAAGAAATACATGAAGGTCATCTCTCAGACGGGGAAGTTTGTCTTCTTCGTGATTTTCTCTCAGAATAAGAGAAATATCACATCTACATCTAGGGTCTCTGTGACGAACCTCTCCACACAGCAGAAGAAAGTAGATAAGGTCATGGAAGAATACTCAGATATCTTCTCCTCACCTACAGGGGTACCTCTGCACTGCCAGGTCAAGCACACCATCGATATGACCCCCGACACACTTCTTCCCAATGGGCCAGTCTATCGCCGCTCTTTGTTATAGAATGAAGAGATCAAGTGATAGATTCAAGAACTTATCCACAAGGGGCACGTCCATCCCATCCCATCACCTTGCAGGAGCCCAATCATGCTGGTACAGAAGAAAGATGGAACTTGGCGACTCTGTATTGATTACCGGGCTCTGAATAAAATCACAATCAGAAACCGGTACCTGATTCCTTGAATCAATGACCTCCTTGATCAGCTCATGGGGGCTAAATACTTTAGTAAGATTGATCTGAAGTCTGTCTACCATCAGGTCTCGAAAGAATAGACAGATGTATGGAATACCACCTTCAAGTCAAAGGAAGGCCTTTTTGAATGGTTGGTCATGCCCTTTGGTTTGAGAAATGATCCAGCCACTTTCATGAGCATCATGGATGATATCCTGCGACCATTCACCAATACGTTTGTAGTGGTGTATCTGGATGACATTCTAATTTACAACAAGACTTGGGCCGAACACTTGCAGCATATTCAACATGTTTTTCACACCCTGCGGCAGCACAAGCTATATGCCAACTTGGAAAAATTCTCCTTCGACATGGATAGGGTCCATTACCTGGGGTACATCTTTGATCAACATGGCATATATGTAGATCCAACCAAGATCCAAGCCATCCATGATTAGCCAGCCCCAAAAACACTCACTGAGCTTTAGAGCTTCTTGGGCCTTGCCAATTTCTACCACAGGTTCATGTTGGGATTCTCCCATATTGCATGGGCCCTCAACCAAATAAACAGAGGTGGTGGTAAGGTGAAATTTGCGTGGGGCTGGTCCCAACAACAAGCGTTTGATGATTTAAAGCAGTGCTTGTGCTCAGCCCTAGTAATTTCACTACTAGACCTGCAACATCCCTTTGAGATCGAGACACATGCTTCAAACTATGCTGTGGGTGCCATTCTCACTCAACATAACCACCTCGTGGCCTATCATAGTGAGACACTGTAAGATATTGTCCATAAATACCCTAATTATGACAAAGAAATGTACTCCATTGTGCAAGCCTATCGCTAGTGGAGACATTACATTATTGGGAAGGAGACAATCATCCACACTGATCATAAGCCACTGTAGTTCATGCAGACACAGGGAAAATTGCAAAATGACTACTATCAAAAGTGTTCCACATACTTGCAGCAATTCCACCTCAACATCAAGTATAAAACATGAAGCACCAATTGCATCGCTGATTGCCTCAACAAACCACCAGTCGCAACACTCACCACAGTGCTAGACTCTTGCGGCCATGCGACATCTATATAGCCCCAACTCTATGAGACAGACCCTGACTTTGCCACCACCTACCAAATGTTGGTTGCAAATGAAGTTATCGATAATTTCCATCTTCAGGATGGGTTGTTGTGTCGTCTGGGCCATATCTATGTTCCATCAAGCGAGTGAGTGAAGATGATATGGGAAGCCCACTACAATCAGGTGGCAGGACACTTCGACGTCAAAAAGATAGTGGCGATGCTACATAAACATTTCTACTGGCCGAAACTTTGACAGGAGGTCAACAAGTATATCAGGTCCTGCACTACCTATGCTATTTCCAAACTGACCACTAAGAAACATGGATTGTACACCCCTCTTCCTACTCATGACAGGCCATTGGAATCCATCTCAATGGACTACATGTTGGGTCTCCCATCCACCAAGCGGGGAAATGACTATGTTTTTGTGGTTGTTGATTGCTTTTCTAAGATGGCGATTCTAGTTGCCTACAAGTAGAGAATCACAACAGAGGCCACTTCCAAAGTCTTCTTTGAATGAGTCCGGGTACATTTTGGAATCCCACAAACCATTGTCTCAGATCGGGATAGTCAATTTCTCATCACATTCTGGTCGAGCCTCTGGTCATTGCTGGACACCAAGCTCACCAAATGTACGACCTTCCACCCCCAGACAGATGGCCAAATTGAGGTTGTAAATCAAATGATTGTGCATATCCTTCATATGTATAATTCAAAGCACCCTTGCACATGGGATGAGATCCTTCCCTATGTTCAACATAGCTACAATTGAGCCCTGCATAGCTCAACCGACCACAACCCCTTTCAGGTGGGGTTGGGATTCCAACCATTGGGTCCCATAGATGTTGCACTTCCCCTTGCGGTCACCTCGACTGACTCATCTCCTGCTCCAACTGAAGATGACAAAGCCACCTGGTTCATTGAGTAGATCCATCACAACCACCAACAGGTTCAGGATATCCTACAAAATTCCAATGACAAGTACAAACAACTCCTTGATCAACATCGGGTGCCACATAAGTTTCAGGTGGGCGACAAAGTTTGGTTGCACTTGCAGAAAGAACGCCTTAGAGGACACCATCGCAAGCTTCTACCACTCCGTTATGGGCCATACACTATCACCAAGGTCGTGGGGGATAATTATTTTGAGCTCAACATTCCTCCTTTCCTTGGCCTACACCCAGTGTTCAACGTGGATCTCCTTCACCCTTATTTCCCACCATTATTGGACATGCCTCAGAAGTAGAAAAACAACTGACAACAACAGAGCTCAACCTTGACTGCATACAATAGGAATCCAATGATAATATTGTGGAAAAACAGATCAAGGGCACTTGACAACAAAGGATCCATCTTTATCGAGTCGTCAAAGCAGGGTGACTCCTGCACCAAAGAAAGTGACTCACCTAGGGCCAAATTCAACATAAATTTCCTCATTTGATGGGGGACCTCAACACAATGGAGATCATTGCTTCCTAAGGAGGGAGGATTGATCCAGATGGATATCGGTGGCTACCCACCTTTTCCAACTGGCTCAAAATAGTTTTCTGACAATTTTGGCAATTTACTATTTTTAACAGTTTTAACTTCCGAGGCCCTTTTGAGGGCCTAAATGAAGGTTTTTCGGGATAGAGATTCCCAATGATAGATGAAGGAATGATTGAGCCCCAAAAATGAATCTCCTCGATGATACCTTTCCAACGGGCTATCACACACCTAAAACGGAGATCGTAGGCAAAAGTTACGACCCTAGGAAGTTGATGTATTAACTTATCCAAACGGGGCCCACATGACTTTTGGCGNTTGTTTATTGTAAAAATGCCTTCAGAGCCTCATTTTAATCTTCTTCTTGGGAATGCACGTAGCCGTCACATCTCTTCTCAGAGATAAGCCGCCACCATTCCAACAAGCTTGTTTCCGCTGCATTCTACAGTTTCAACTTATTTTGTTATTGAATAGAAAACCGGTTTTACTGTATCTCTGTTATTTTGGGTTAAGCACCTGTTAATAATCTGTATTCATTTTATTCTGCTCATAAAATCTGGATCAACACTTTTTCTTCATTCTTCTATTCATCCCTTGCTTCTCCTATCCAATCAAATTTCATGATTGAGATAGCACAGAAAAATGACTCAACATCTTCATCCTTTCTTGAGAGTGCATATGCGACATAATTTTTCTTCCCTTTTTTGTATATGATTTCAAAATCATAACCCAACATCTTGGTCACCCAATTTTGTTGTTCTTTTGAAGATAGTCTTTGTTCCAAGAAGTATTTAATATTATCATGATCTATTTTTACCTTGAAGTGCCTGACTATTAGGTAAGGGCGCGATTTCTTCAATGCATGTAGTATTGCCATAGTTTTCTTCTCATAAATGGGTTTGTCTAAGTCCTTTCCCTTGAGTGGTCGACTTTCAAAAGCAAGGGCCCTTCCTTCTTGTTAATTTTTAGTGTTTTTATTAGGTTATTTCCAAATTACATGAGAATTCAATGCATTTACAAAACAACAACATAAAGAGGATCACAGAAAGAAACACAATCAAAAGGTATGCAAATTTTTATCGCTGGAAACTCTCATGGGGGAGAAAACCCAACAAAAACTTCCTCAATAATAGATTTCCAATACAATGCCAAGACTAAGACCAAAACACCAAGAATAAACTAAGACTGAGCATGCGCCTCTCTTCTCCTTCCTCCTACAACTACAACTATTTTCAAGATATGCACACTATATGAGTGAGTGTGAGTGTGAACAAGTGAGGCACCATCCTCACATATAAATAATAGTTGAGGAGGTGCTAGGGTTATTTTTGTTCACTTAGTAGGGCCAAATTCTTCTAGAAGTGGTTAACACCACTTTATAAACACTAGGGGACGACTTTACAAATACCACCATATAAATATGGTTTGACCAATCCACAAAAGGGGATTTTATCTTATACAAGACCTGACATGATCAATCCACAAAAGGGGATTTGATCTATAAGATAATAACTAAAATATAATTAGAATATTCTTCAAAGTTACAATATTTAAACTCTCCCCCTTAATGAGAAGAGTATTCTACTGACATGACCCAATACAACATCATCAATAGAAGGAGAGGGAAACATCATCATCAACATCTAGAACACTGACTGACACATCTACAAATCATCGAATTTTTTTCTCATCATCAATATCATCATCATTCATAGCATGGAGTTGGAGTAAATCATCATCATCATCATCATAATGAAGATGAAACATCAACATCAATAGCATGAAGCTATAAAAAAACATCATCAACAACATGAGGTTGGTACAACAACATCATCAACAACACGAGGCTAGTACAACAACATCATCAACATCTGACAACAAAATGAGGCAGCTGCATCAACAACAAAATTTTTTGGTACTATGATAGACCATCCTTACCGGACCTTCAGGATATTTCCAATAACCATAATATTCCATAGGATATAAAATACTAACAATCCACCACACGGTACTCTGACAGGTAGTCCTTACTGGACCTTCGAGATCTGCCCAGGAATCATAAGATTCCCTAGGATATAAAATCTTAATGGAGATACCATTATTGACCACAACTGGCATATACATGCACAGGTACTCTGACATACCGTCCTTACTTGAACTTCGGGATATTCCCAGGGATAATCAATCCCCTAGGATATAAAATCCTAGCAGAGCTATCCACTATTGGTCAGGATACCATAGTATCATCCGTATCACTCCCCCTTTCGAGGGAGGTCCTTTCAGACAACACCAAGCTTGTCTCGGAAGCACTCAAACTTCACACGATACATAGGCTTGGTCAACACATCTGCAACCTGTTCATATGTGCCAACATATTAGAGATTTACAACTCCCCTCTGCACCATATCACAAATGTAGTGATACCAGATCTCTATGTGCTTCAACTTATCATGGAACAATGGGTTCTCCATAATTTTTATATAACTCTGGTTATCACATAGATTCACGGTGTCTTCCATATCTAGATCGAACATAACTGTCAACAACTTCCGAAGCCACATGACTTCACAACTAGAAGAATATGCTGGAATGTATTCTTCTTTTGCTGCGATGAGAGAAATACTGGATTGCTTCATGCTTTGCTATGAAGTCATGGATGACCCCAAACTGAAATAACATCCTGAAGTTCTTTTTCTGTCTGAAGCACTTCTAGCCCAATTTGAATCAGTATAACCATATAGTTTGAAGTCATGAACTCCAGTATAACAGAGACCATAATCCAACGTACCCTTAAGGTATCTCATCACATGATTTACAGCTACAAGGTGAACACGTATCCATTCCACCAGATACCAACTCAAGGTGTTCACAACAAAGCATATATCTGGCCTGGTATTCATCAAATACATCAATGATCCAATAATATGTCTGTATAAAGTAGCATCAACCAACTCTGATGAAGTATCAACCATGAGTTTCAAATTCGTTTCCATGGGTGTGTTCATGGATTTGCATTCCAACATGTCAAATCTCTTCAGTATTTTAATTTCATACTTCCCTTGGTTAAGGAAGATCTTCTCTGGGATTTTCCAAACTTCAAGACCTAAGAAATAATGCATTGAGCCTAGGTATTTCATCTCAAACTCTGTAGCAAGCTTCCTCTTACAATCTATGATGATTTTTTCTTCTCCAGTCAAGAATAAATCATCCACATATAGTAACAATATGACCGGCTCATTATTCGTAACCTTGAAGTAAATGTTAGAATCAACTTTACTCTTGGTAAATCCCATGCTTGTCAGGAAACTATCAATTCTACCATACGAAGCTCTACGGGCTGGCTTCAACTTGCAGACATGATTCTTTCTATCTTCAACTTCAAACCCTTGTGGTTGTTCTATATACACTTCTTCTTCAATAACACCATTTAAGAAGGATGTTTTCACATCCATCTGGTGTAAATTCCACTTCATTTTAGCTGCAAGAGCTATGATGGTTCTGATAGAAGTGTATCTGGCTACAGGAGAAAGTGTTTCTTCATAGCCAATACCTTCCTTTTGAGAAAAACCATGAGCCACAAATATTGCCTTATGTTTTTCAATACTTGCTTCCGTTGCATGTTTTATTTTGTATATCCACTTGGAAGTACCACATATTTGTTATTTGGTCTGGGAACTACTTCCCATTCATCATTCTTTATGATGGACTGGTATTCTTCTGTCATGGCATCCACCCATTCTTTCTCCTGAACGAATTATTCAAAGCAAGTAGGTTCCTTTTCTATGAGATCACACATCAAGGCCATATAGTTGGAGAATGGCTTAGGTTTCTTGATTTGTCTCATGGTTCCTTCTAAGGCACCATACTTATCTACATCTTGAATAAGTTCTCTATCCCAAGATGGCTTTCTCTTTTGGGAGATTGTTGGCCCTCGAACAAATTTTGAGAGAACATTGGTCATGTTTGACCATTTTTGGGACTTCGACAGGCTGGCCGAAGATGGAGCGCCCTGGAAGAGATGAGATCGCGGGATCTCTCCTATTTTGTGGGATTTTTGGGCTTTTAGGGTTTATGTAACAGGTATGGGATGTTGGCCCATGGGTTTACCCATGTTTAGGCCTTGTTGTAATTATATATATAAGTAGCTAAGCGACGTAATATTAGTAGTGGTTGGCTATGTGCACAATATGTTTGGCTTAGTACAAGAGAATGTAAGATGCTTGGTGCATAGACATCTTATGTAAGGCTTTGTGCTATTGAGGAGTTGGCTATGTGCCTTAACCTAATTTTGAGGAAGGTAGATCTAGTGTGCTGTGCGTAGATCACCTGTCCAGTGCAAATATGAGCTCTATGGATTTGTGCATAGGAGAATACGAATGTAAGGAGATCAGAGACTAATAAAGAAGAAGAAGAGTTGGTGGATGTAGGCCCACTCTGGGGTGAACCACACATATCCCATGTTTATGTGATTTGTGCAATATTTTTCATGTTGTTTATTTATTTATCTGCTTAGTGCAATGATCTTGATGTATGATAGATAGATCTATGGATGTTTTGTACTTTATGTATGATGAATGCCAGATATGATTTAATTCTATGTGCTAAGAGGATTTAAGGGTTGGATCTTGATTGTTACTACGTTGATTTGTAATAAGGGTTAATCTGCGATGTGAATGAGAACCATAAATTAATGCATATTTTTGGCTAAGTGCTTTGTTAAGTGTTGTAATCACAAATATGTGTCCCAGCTAGGTTGTAGACACCTGAGTCCTACAAACCCCCTACCTCTACCTTAGGTGAGACTTCATCTGCTTCGCAGGTGTTTTTGAAAGGGCCAGTAGTTAGGGTTTTGTTGGTGCACTGTTGAAGCGTTGAACCCTGGGTGAGATCATCATATGGGGATCTTCTTGAGATTCTATCATATCATGATGTTTTGGAATATACTCATTAGGGTTAAATGTAACCTCCTTCACGGGTTCTATAACTCTGGGAGCTACAGGTTCTTCTTCATATACTTCTTCAAGATGGATTTTCCTTTATATTTTGAGTGTTGTATCTTCATCAAAGGTTACATATCTGCTGATCTCAATATGATGGTAACCTGGTATGTAGATTCTGAAGGCCTTAGAGACCTCAAAGTATCCAACAAATATTCCCTTGTTTCCTGAAGGATCCAACTTAGTTATCTTTTCTTTTGGAATGTGTACAAATACTGGACAACCAAATATTTTTAGGTGACTTACTTCTGGCTTCTTTCTGGTGAACATTTATTCGGAGGTTTTGAATCCAAGTGCATTATGGGATAATTTGTTTTGGACATATACTGATGTTCTTGTTTCTTCAACACATAAGTGCATTGGAAGATCTTGATCGTGAATCATAGTCTTTATTGCTTCCATAATCATTCTATTCTTTCTTTCTGGTACACCATTTTGTTGAGGATTATAGGGAGTGGTGAGATCCCTCTTAATCCCGACATCTCTGCAAAATATTCCAAATTCATTTGAAGTGTACTCTCTTGCATTGTCTGACCTGAGTATCTTGATTTTCCTTTCGGAGAGGTTTTCTACCAAGGCTTTGAATTCCTTGAAATTTCCAAGTACTTCATCTTTTGATTTCAACAAATAAACCCAAGTCTTACAAGAGTAATCATCAATAAAATATACATAGTATACATACCCACTTAGAGAGGTTGATGGCATTTGACCAC
>SNQJ01S0118806.1:4379-27457 GCA_010110895.2 Picea sitchensis
GCAAAGTGTGGTAATGTAGGAATAGTTGGATCTCCATATTTCACCATACATGAGCTTTAATGGAGCATCCCACTTGTTAGTTTAGTTTCTCCAGGAGATAGATCTTAAGTTCAACTTTTCATTTCATGAGCCTCTAATGAACAAATTTGTCACCTAAGAAAGAACCTTTCGATTCATTGTTTGCTTGAGAAGTTTTGTTATCAGTTTTCTCTTCTAAGTTTGGAGTGCTATTGTTGAAGTGTGCCCAGATTTGCTTGCTAGTTGTTGTTAAGAGTAGCAACTACAGATAACCAATTCAAAGTCCGTATTTCCACTTCATGAGCTTGTAAATGGACAAGGCATTATCTGAGTAAAATATTTTGAGTGCATGATTGCAAGTTTTGATTTCTATTGTGTAAAGAATGTTATCTTTGAAGTGTGAAAACAAAGTATTGGTTTTTATATGGTTTTCTTGATTGAACTATACTCATCAGACATAGGAACCTATCTGTTATCGACACATATAATGCATCAACTCTTTTGATTACGAATCGTGGTTGATATTTTATGTTTTGTAATATATTATGCACATAATTGCACCAACATTTTGGCGCCGTTGGCGGGGAGTTGTAAACAGTAATAGGTAGTATTTGAATCAGATTGCTTTAATGGTTTTGGATTGGTTTTATGGATGACCTAATGGAGGAGAGAAGACGGTAAGATGTGCGGGAAGATCCCACGCATCCACTTTGGTGGGGTTGCTCCAAAGTTAGGTTGTCCTCTCTTCTTTTTATGCAATTGTGTTTTTGTTTATGCAAATTTAGTTTTATTCATGATGAGCTAACTTGTGCGAACAAATAACCTGGTGACAGCAGGGTCCCAATAATGCAAGGAGTTCAAGTTTGGTGTGTTTTATTTTTGCAAATAGTTTTAATTTCTTAGTTTTAATATTCAACCCTTTGATGATAAATCATTTTTTTGGGGGGTGTTGTAAGAACCCCCAAGTACTAAGTTGTGTTGCGAGACAGGGATCATCAACCAACTAGATTAATTTAAATATGATCAAGGGCTTGAAGAATGTTCCTCCAAGAACTTTCTCGCATTCTGGCAGCAGCTGGGATATCCGCCTCTCAGGAAGAGCATATCTTCACAGCAGTCAAGAATCTAGTTGTCTCTCCACATGAAGAGATAAAAGTCCTATCGGATTCCTCTTGTCAATTTGTTGAAGGGAATAAAGAATCATGGATAGAATTCAATGGAGAGAAACCAGTGGAACCTGATATTGAGGAATCCTTAGCATGCCTCTCAACAGATCCTATATGTACTCCAAAGACCAATCATCTTGAAGAGGATAATCTGCATTGCATGGTAGAAGGGGACATTCGGTGTGACGTAAACAAATAAGAGAAACAAGAATATAGTGATCCTATTGAAATATGGTTTCAATTAGTTATTAGGTCAAACCACTTTTTTATTTATTGCTTGGTCTCATCATCAAAGCAACTGGTCCTTCATACTCCGGTATGCATTAAAAATTATCTTTTATGCCTGAGTATGGATATATTTCTAACCTTGTTACACACATGGCTTCACTGGAAGTATTCCTATACTTGAAGGACATTTTCTTTTGTTCAAATAGAGTAAGAAAGGTAAATAAATAAATATATGTTGCACATAAGTACAATGCAACCTATATTTCATACTTTTCATAAATGAGAATGTCAAAAGTTTAAGATCTTTTGTTCCTATAGTAGATTTCTTTTAAAAAAAAATTATGATGATTTTGTTTGGAATCTTATGAGAAGGGAATCTCTTCATCCTTTGAATGCACACATAATACTGGTGTTATCACTCCAAGAAACTCCTTAGGGTTGTAGGATAAGGATGCTTGGTAACTTAAGAAATCACTAATAATCAAGTTTGGAACAATGGGATAACTGAGAAGGCTTAGAAAAAAGACAACATGTCATGCCTCTAAATAAACCAGTGCTTCGAGAAACTAGATTTCAATTACAGTAAATAATCAAGGTATGAAGAAAAACATTCAAGATAACCAAGTACAGATCTGTAGGGTTATACAAGAATATAAAGAAGATCTAATTCATATCCATGAGATATATTAGAAGATGACAGTTCTGAACAACTGAACTGAATAGAATTAAATATAGAGTAATGGAAAATGTGGACAGACTGATATATAATGACCAAAGAAAACTATTATTCTTATAACAAAACAGAGTCAAAGTACATAGCCAAAGTGTATCCAGGATTGAACCCTGTGTCTGTCTTAAGTCTATAGCTTTATAGCTTTACATCACAGTTCTCAGATCCTAAAACAATGGATCTGATATTCTAAAAATAGAAAGTAAACTATATTTACAATAAACTAGGAAGAGAGCCTCAAGATGAGGTCAATCCATATCTAAGAGTAGTGGATTGCTGATGAAGTGCATTTTTAGCCTCCCAAGGCTATTTGATTTGGTCCTCCAAAGATAAAATTCGAATTTGGTGAAGTGTGCAAAAACCCTGATATTCTGCCTTTGAAAAAGATGCCAAATGTAGTTGAAAAGCCTCTTTTTGACCTTATCCCTCAAAACTAGCCTTTGAATTAGACTTGATAATTCAACACCTGTCCATTTGAAGTGGTTTCAAACCATTCAAACTCAAAAAATCCCGATCTGGGCAAAAATTCGGTTATTCTAGCCGTGACAGGCTTTCACCAGCTAATTTACCCAAAAATCCACTCCTTAGCTGGTGAAAGGCGGAGCTTTCACCAGCTAACTAGCAAAATTCAGGACGAGTTCGCTGGTGAAAGCGCATATTTTTTAAAAATCAAATTTATCAATCATGGAGAGTTCATTTTACATGCTTGAATAGTCGATCGACATATACAAATCCTACGCTTTCCAATGGTACTTTCAAATCTGAATTTGGAGCTCTGGAAGCTAGTCAAATGTTCCCTACAAGATTAGGCATCATTCTTTCAAAAATGCTAGTGCATTTTTTATCGCTAACATCTGGCTCCAACTGGGATGGAGACCTCCCTGCGAGGTCTCCAAGAACCTGGCAGACCCTATGCCTTTAGTATTGGGCATGGAGTCATTCAGCCTTTACAATTTATCTTCTGGCTATTTTCCAAAGTTTGTTGTTGTCTTTCCCAATCTTCTTTATCTGTAGCATGTCTGCTTCAAACTTCCCTGGAAATGCTGTTTTCACATTGACATGGCATCTGTTGTGGAAATATCTTCATTGAGAAGAACAGTGCTGAACATAGGCAGGATGGTGAGATATGTAACCATGGTTTTGAAATTCTAGGATAACTTCAACCTTGAAATGAGAGTATTTCAGGCAGCTTGAGGTCTTTGAATTTTCATTTTCCAGTAGCTTCATATACAAAGTATTTGTCTTGAGATGCCCTAGTGTGTTGAATCAAACACTTTACCCTGCTCGGTTTCTTCAAAGAGAATCATTGCACCTTGTGAACCAATGTCCATCTCTGTTTCGATCTCCATATCAATGCAAGTTGTTCAGTCATGTCCTTGCCCTGAAAGGACTCTGGAAGAAGATTTTCAGAAGATAACTGATCCATATTGAATTAGAAAACTGAGCCAACCACCTAGGTCCTTTGAAATAAAATGTACCAAAACCCAATATATATTGCCACAAATCTGGATATTGGCTGCCTAGCCATGATGAATAGAGATCTTCTTCCTCCTATAAGCCCATGGCTCAAAACCTTGTTAATGAATGATTAAGGGTTATAGCTTTAGCTTTTCCAGTTGAGAAGTAATCACATGGATCGGCTTTGAAGGAGAAAACATGTGATCTTTCTTTGAAGAGAGACACCTAAAACCTTTCCCAAGAGGAACATTGGTCTCATGTCCTGAGTTGGGGAAAGATTACAAGTGTATGACCATCTCCTACTAGAGCTGCCATTAGAAATATTGAAGCAACTTCACCAATATTTGAGGATATTGTGTACCGAATTAAAGCCTTCATGTTGTTGTAAAATGGAACAACCTTCAGTAACAGCTGCAACTATTGAATTGAAAATATCACCTGCTAAGACCATATTAGCTTCCTCCTTTGTGACCTCTTTAGTCTGAGGATCTTCCATGGAATAGGGGGTCAAAACTTTCATCCCTGGACAAGAACCATACCATGCAGCATAACACTATGAATGTTGAGCACTAACACCAGTAGCAACTCTATTTGGACCTCTAAAAATGATGAGAACAAAAATTTTACCTGTAGACATATCTTTGTGATTTCTTACCGCGGCTAAAGTTGTTAAAGACTTCTACCACACAGATCGAGCACTTGGAAACTTGTAAAATTTCTTAGCATCTATATTTGTGTTAGGCATGATGATTGCATGATTTTTGCACCCTGGACTCGTTTTCCCTTTGTTGATGTCCTTGCATATATGTGCTTGCCAGCCATATTAGAACCAACAAATGACACTGCTTTGATGTTTGGATCATCACATATATGGTTGACTACATCATGTGTACCATGAACAACATTAAGAACACCAGCTGGCAAACCAGCCTCCATTTCTAACTCGGCTAGAAGCATTGCAGCTCCAGGATCTTTCTCTGAAGTCTTCAAGAGATCAACAAAATATGTCCCATTGGAGGGATCACCCCCAACTTCTACACATGTTGATTGTTTTCACGCACAATTGTTCCATCACTCACAAGGTCTGAAAGGCATCGTCTATACTCATAGCAGGAGCCGCTTTTAATGCTCCATCAACTGATGAGAACTTGACATTCTTTGGTCCTTTCCCTTTCACAAACTGTGGTTTTTATAATCAATACATTAATCAAAACTTCCCCTAATTTACCGGAAAGAAATCAGATAAAATATCAAAAATAAAACTATAAAAAACATTAGTTGCAAAAAGTCTCGAATGGTAAATGTTGTTGAAAATTGTTGGAAACAAATCTGGGACTAATCTTTAGTCTGGATTTGATCTTTATCATCTGATTCTCTGCTGATATTGTGGTTGGAATGTGGAAAAAATCTTGGTTATGCGAATGATAGAGAGAAATCTAGAATTGATGATGAAACCTCTGCCACTTGTCCTCTTTGGATGCCCAAATATTTTTCTTTAGTACGGCTCTACAGGTTGGCAGAAACTTGCACCTGCATAGACTGTTGCCGACCCCAGTTCCTCCTCAATTCGTAAGAGTTGATTATATTTAGCAAGTCACTCAGACCTACAAGGAGCACCTGTCTTGATATGGCCCGTGGACAAACCCACTGCCAGATCCGCAATAAAGGTGTCTTTGTTTTCGCCACTGCGATGGCTTGTTATCACTCCCCATCCAGCACGTTTGGACATTTTTACTGCTTCAATACTTTCAGTAACAGAACCAATTTGGTTCACCTTTAGTAAAAGAGCATTGCAAGATTTTTCATTGATTGCCTTTCCAACATGCTTTGGATTTGTCACCAGTAGATCGTCCCCAACAATTTGTGCTATTTCCCCAATTGTGGTCGTAAATTGTGCATAGTGAGCCCAATCATCTTGATCAAATGGGTCCTCTATAGATACAATTGGATAATCCGCAATAAATGATTCATATATCTTGATCAACTCAGATCTAGATATCTTCTGGCTACCATTATTATTCTCCTCCTTGAAGTTCAAATCATACTTTTGATCCTTCTCAGTGTAAAATTCAGAAGCAGCTACATCCATGCCGATAACAACCTTTCCAGTATAGCTTGCTTTCTCAATGGCAATCTTCAATGATTCCGGGCCTTCTTTATTCTCCTGAATGTTTGGAACAAATCCTCCTTCATCTCCAACATTTGTTGCATTGTTGTTTTACCAGGATCAACATTACCAATGAAGACAACATTCATGTGCAACTTCTCTTTAACTTCTTCTTCTAGTTGTTGAGAATCCTCAGAATGTGCTTGAGCCATTTCTTCATGTTTAATGTCAAATTATGTATCTTGTTCCATTCCCTTTAATTTCAATGATTTCAAATTAGATACTACCTGCTTCTCGTACCCTTTTGGAGCACCGTTACTCTCGCCACGTTCTTGTTTCAATTCTTCACCATAAGGCAGATATTTTTTATACTTCTTATTCCACCGATAACATAACTCTTGCCATCCAATGAAAACTATGAGAATATCTTTGAGAGGAATTTATATCTGGCAGTGTTTCCAAAGTTCCATGCTCTGAATTTTAAATATTTACAGGTCTAAGCATACTCTCTGTCGTGTTCTCAACCTACTTTATCTGTTCTCAGGCCACCAAAGACTCAATCTTTGACTGCAAAGCTGCTGGGAACATGGACGCCCTGTATGGGATTAGATCAGACTCTGTTCACATTGCAATTGAAAAGAACTCTCAGAATTGCTTTGACCTCGTCATGGGTAAGCTGATTTGCTAGCTACCAAAAGACAACTTTCTCACAATCATCTACCACAAATTGTTGAATAGGTAACACTCACACATCATCTGGACTAAATAACCCAGGCACCTTCAAAGAAAATCTTCTTGCAGCTTCTGAGATACCAGGTTGACAAAATGGGTTGCATCATTTTTTCACTAGATCCACTGTTTTGATAATTGAATTGATATGTTGTGGCAACTGTATCTTCGTGAGCTTTGATACTTGACACTAAACTTTGACTTGATTATATGACTAACCTATGTATGTTATGTAACTGTGCAGGGCACATGAAGCTGGAGCAATGTGGAACTCGAGCTTAGCCTTAAAACTCGAATTTGTAAAAGCACATAGAAACCTTTTGCCTTGCTGACATTTTTGACCTCATAAATTTAGTTCTGAAAAACCCTGTAACGTGCAAACATTCACAGTCTTCCAGTGTCTAGTCCATTGGGCTATGGAGTCTCAAATGTTGTCACCAGACCTCTGTAATCTTTATTCAAACCCGAAACATACATTACTGAAAACAAATAATTGCTGCAAACTGACAAACTGAAAAGAATCTTCAACCATGCTTGATGACGAAATCATTCTCTATCTACTCCTACTTCTAACTAGTTGTCCTGCCTCTTGTCAAGTGAAGTCATGCTTCCAATGAAGCCATGTAAGAAATTTATTTGCTGACAACATTCTTGATCTTGATCCCAAAGATAAAAGAATGTGTAGCCAACAGAGATGTGTTCCGAAAAAATGATAGAAACAACCTTCATCTGACAAGAGTATCTTGATCTTTATACTACTCAATGATTCCAGAAAATTGGCAATAGGATCAATAAAATAGTAAAGGAATACCTCTTCAAGCTTCTATTCTGACTGTAAACGAAAATGATACTGTTGGTTGTCCTCCTTGATCTCAATGATGAATGTGAACTACTCAACCTTTGTCAGAGAAAAATGCATACTCAGTTCCTGATCTGAGCCCTTCTTTTCTTCACCTTCCTCTTCATATCTACTACAAACCACTTTTGTCTGCAAATCTAGAAACTCAAGGCTTCCCTTAGTATTTGTTGTAGATCTGAAATTATCTCCTGCTGATATGTCAATTTGCTCATCATTTTTCAAATTTTCAAAATGGATAATCGGATCATCATCACAATCATCTTTAAAAGATGCATTTAATACAATGTTTAAAGCATCACAATGGTTGTCATAATGTGAATCATCAATCTCTTGATATGGTATTCGGTAACTAACATATCCTCATTAACATCCAGTCTTTAGTCAGTAATTGAAATTCATGACAACATTGAGGATAGAAAGATCATTTGGAAAACGGTCTTTACAAAACACATGAAAAGCAACATGAGAAATATTCTAAAGTTTATACTAGCATAAAGGCGAGGCGGTACCAATCCACGAGCAATTCCCTCTAATAGAAATAGAAGAGCCCGGATGAACATCCTCACTTGCACAACTTACAACCCGATCTGTAATCATCAAAAGTTCAACAAATGTTGGTAGCATACATTCTTCACCTAGAAATCTGGGAAGGCTATTTTCCCATTTATCTCTACTAGGATCTGGATTGAAACCAACAATTTTTGAAAAATCGCAGAATGCATACCCCTTAGATAAGATCTTGTTCATTTTATACCAGTGGAGTCGCCAACAAGTTTCAGAACAATGGAGTCACCACATAATTCATCCTTCATGGAGTCTTTAGATAGATGATTACAACCAAATCATGTGTCCAACCTTTGTCTATCATCGAAGATCAGATCTATCTTAGTCTCTCCCGGTGAGCTTCAATCTCTTCTCCCCGACAGCGATGCCAATTTGTTATCACCCCAAGAAACTCCTTAGGGGTTATGGGCTAAGGATGCTTGGTAACTTGAAATCACTAATAATCAAGTGTTTGGAACAATGGGATAAACAGGAAGGATTTATAAAAGGACAACTTATAATGCATCTAAATAAACCAGTGCTCTGAGAAACTAGATATGATTCTGATGAAATAATCCAAGGTATGAAGAAAGAATAACATTAAAGATAACCAAGTACAAATACGTAGGGTTATACAAGAATATAAAGAAGATATAATTCATATCCATGAATATATCGAGAAGATGATAGTTAAGTTCGTGAACCGAATAGGGTAAATGAGAGTAATGGAAAATGTGGGCGGGGAATGATATATAATAACCAAAGAAGAATTTGATTCATATGACATAACAGAGTGAAAGTACATAGCCAAAGTGTATCGAGGATTGAACCTGTGTATTGTATGTCTTAAATGCATGGATTTATAGATTTACATCACAGTTCTCGGATCCTAAAACAATGGATTTGATATTCTAAAAGCAGAAAGTAAACTATATTTACAATAAACTAGGAAGAGATCCTCAAGATGAGGTCAATCCATATCTATGAGTAGTAGATTGTTGATGAAGTGCGGTTTTAGCCTCCTAAGGTTGTTTGATTTGGTCCTCAAAGATAAAATTTGAATTTGGTAAGTGTGCAAAATCACGATATTACTTTGAAAAAGATGCCCAATGTAGTTAGAAAACCTCTTTTGACCTTATCCCTCAAAGCTAGCCTTTGAATTAGACTTGATAATTCAACACTTGTCCATTGAAGTGGTTCCAAACCATTCAAACTCAAAATCTTGTTGGAAAAAAATTCGGTTATTATGGTTGTGACAGGCTTTCACCAACTAATTTGCAGAAATTCAAGCTCATAGTGGTGGTAGACTTTCACCAACTAATAACAAATTGAGGACGAGTTAATTTGGTGAAAAGCCTGATTTTTTAAATCAAATTTCTTAGTCATGGAGAGTCCATTTTACATGCTTGAATAGTTGATCAGCATCTACAAATCCTAAGCTTTCCCAGTAGTGCTTTCAAATGCATTTGGAGCTTGGGAAGCTGGTCAAATGTTCCCACAAGATTAGTCATCATTCTTTCAAAAAATGCAAGTGCATTTTTTATCACTAACAACTAGAAGGGGTTCAATGGAGAAAGGAATCCTTGTCAACGAAATATAACACTTAAGGGAATGCTTCGCGACCTATTTCTTCTAAATTCTTCTTTTCCTTAAGTTGTTAAAAATGATGCATTCATGCTTTATCATTACCTATCATTTTAAGACCACCATTTCACAAGGATGATCAATTAATTGATCTTTTTAATAGAAGTTGAAATTAAATTCTAATTCCAAACCATTTTATTCATGAAATAATAATTCAACTTTTTGACATTTTCCCTAAATTTTCGTTTTTAAGCATGAATAAAATCTAGTTTAATTAGTTCTATTGGTTTGTTTTTAGCGGATGTTACATAACTCTCTGAAAGCCCTTTTAGCATCTACATTGTTTCATGAGCCATGCAAAACCTTAGGCATGAAGTGGTTTTCAAAACCTTCATATGCTTTTGTAACTTCCGTCGGCAAGGTGAAATCAACATGTTTAGTGCTGGGATTTGATAGTCATTTCGAGAATTCGATTACCATTCTATTTGATGTCACGAAATTGTGTTCATTCAGTACTGCAAACAATGTTTGCCTCTGCATTATTCTGGTACTGAACCACAACCCTGCGCTCATCCAGTACTCAGGTGATCCGGTGTTGGTAATAAGGTGTTGGTAGCTCTAATCATATATTTAATTTTTGTTGTTCGATTTAAGTACTAGGACATATAAATTCAACATTTCTCAGTTTACTAAAGGAATTAGACTAATTATCTGATAACATATAGTTACTCCTCAATTATGTGCATGCTCCCTACCATGAAATTTTTCAATCCCTCTTATACATCTCCTCGTATATTATCTTTGAATTCCTTGGTGAAGTGGTTGTTGTCATGAATGAACAAAAATCATCCATCCTTATGCCCCTTGCATGTTCTTTTCTATCAAGGATATTTTAAGTCTTGTGTTGAATTATTTTACTCTCATGCACATCTTCCTCCTACATTTATACCCTCAACCTTGAATGAATCATCCTTTCTCTCCTTTAAGAATATATTTTCACAGTTAGTTGTATATGATAATGGGTGCACTTGTCCTATTACCTCATTATTTTTAAGAAGTGATTGCTAATTGAAATATGTATTGAAAAGTGGTGACACCATTGTGTATAGTACTAACCTAGTTGATTCAATAGTTCTTATCCAAGTTTATCTTTACAGAGTTTCAACTTTTGAGAGGTATTTATGAAAACCTCATGTGGTGGACGGCCCTTGCCAAGACCACAATGAACTTTCATGAGAAGCCTAATAGGATTAACTAGAGGGACCTCTTGGTCATTATCCGAGATGTTACATTATGCATTGAATAGATGATGATTATGTTGAATGTGGATGATGATGTCACCCTTGGGATAATTGCAAACAATTAGTTATGTGCCTAATAAATCTAAAACGCTCTTACCACATATTTCCATATACTCTAAAGATTATGTGCCTAATAAATCTAAAACACTCTCGTACCACCTGCCTTCCTTATACTCTAAAAACTGTCAATGAACAGTATACATTATTCTAAATCTTTTGAGTAATATAATAAAAATGAAGTATCAGGAAGTACAAGTAAACCCGTCGGGGTACTGAATAGGCCTGATGGCAGCGGGGCCATACTTGTATGGTACTAAGGTAAACCCTCCGAGGTACTGAACAGGCCTGCTGGCAGCGGGGCTATGCTGGGTAAAGGGAGTTGAAAAACATAAAGTGACAGACTGAAAGCTGAACATAAACACTTGGGTATCATTCTGAAGCAATCATTATCAAATCAAGGCTAGGAGATGACCTTTATATCTCTCGGATGATGTTCTTAAAAACCTTCAAGTATCCACTTTAGAGTTCTATCTTTAAAATAAATTGGTTTGCATGAGAAGTGGGACCCTCATTATATGTAATTCACCTTACCTAAACAAGAAGAGCTTCATCTCTACAAACTTGGATAAGAAACAAGTTAATCATATTGCGATGTATTCTTTTATGTGTTCCTCTCTTCAAATGATATCTAAATTATGCTTATATCACTTTTGTTTTAAAGGTAATCTAGACAAGGGAGCCTATTAGGCAAAGTCATTATGAAAACTCTTGATCACTATCCTATAATTGTATTATAGTCACATCCATCCCTTTCTTCTAACTTTGATTGAAAACAAATTGGATAAGACTTAACTTCAAGGAATGCTTGATCGAGTGAGGAGTATCATCAATTGTGAAATTTTGAAGATCATTGTTGCATGAGGACATGCAATGACTTAAGCATGGGGGAATGTTCAGTCTCCATTTTGAAACTTCTAGTGCCCTATATTACCTTCTATTTGAGCCTATTTTACCTATTCCATGTGTATCTAATTGACTGTTTCCTCCATAATACACTCGACGACCTTGTTCACATGCATAAGAGGTAACTTATGATTAAAGCATGATTTGTTTAGTTTTATTGAGTTAATTCAATTAAATGCTTGATTATGTATGATACTAATCACTTTGACTCTTAAGCAGCATGATCCGGTACCCAGTCTATTCTAGTACCAAGGCTCCACCTATTCTGGTACCAGCTTGTGCTAATCCGGTACTAGAAATAATTCAAAATTTTGGAAATCTTCTAGAGGAAAATTGGGCACATGGGTTTTGTCTAGAATGATGTTTTCATGAGGACACGGGAGTCAGAATTCACCCATATCACACGTTTGGACCTCCATCTCAAGGGGAATGATTCTACCAAAATTAAAAAAAAACTCAAACTGCCAACTTATGCCTCGATTTCCGTGCATATGGTATCAGATCTAGAAATTATAAAACATGGATTTTGTCTAGAATATAACAAATTGAGTAAAAAGCGAGCCATTTTTCAAAATTAGAATTTGTTTGGGAGATATGGGTGGGGGACTAAATCGAATTTGCCCAAATTGTTAAAAAACACAGATTTTTGGGATTTATCCTAAAATTGTAAAAATTGTTTTCTTAGTTTGGGGATGCGGTTTCATCCATTCCTCCATGGATTTTATGTATAAATAAGACCTCATAGGTCTAAGTAGAGAGGAATTATCATGATGTAAGAATGGTTCTTAAAGGAGAATTGTTATGATGTAGAATGGATTCATGAGAAGACTCTTTTTGTAAACCTACTTGTTGGAGATTAATGCAAGATTGAATTCGGTGATTTTGCCTCTCTTAGAAGTAAACATCTGGTGATCTAAAAAATTCCATGTTGGCATCGGCAAGGGCCACCGATTCAGCTTGGTAAGCTTATTGTAAATTGTTAGTGTAGATTTTCATTTCATGTATTTGTTATTTTAATTTCATGATATTTTGTTTGATTTCACTATTCAAATTTGTTGCAAAGTGTGGTAATGAAGGAACAGTTGGATCTCCATATTTCACCATACATGAGCTTTAATGGAGCATCCCACTTGTTAGTTTAGTTGCTCCAGGAGATTGATCTTAAGTTCATCTTTTCATTTCATGAACCTCTAATGAACATATTTGTCACCTAAGAAAGAACCTTTCGATTCATTGTTTGCTTGAGAAGTTTTGTTATTAGTTTTCTTTTCTAAGTTTGGAGTGGTATTGTTGAAGTGTGCCTAGATTTGCTTGCTAGTTGTTGTTAAGAGTAGAAGCTACAGATAACTAATTCAAGGTCTATATTTCCACTTCATGAGCTTGTAAATGGACAAGGCATTATCTGAGTAAAATCTTTTGAGTGCATGATTGCAAGTTTTTCTTTCTATTATGTGAAGAATGTTATCTTTGAAGTGTGAAAAGAGAGTATTGGTTTTTATATGGTTTTCTTGATTGAACTATACTCATCAGACATAGGAACCTATCTTTTATCGACACATATAGTGCATCAACTCTTTTGATTATGAATCCCGGTTGATAATTTATGTTTGGTAATATATTATGCAAATAATTGCACCAACATTCACTTCCAAGCCGATGTCTGTCATTAAGGCGATCATCAAGGAGCCCTTTGTCCAGCCCCCAGCTTTTGGGGATACAGAGGAAAGTATTTTAGCAAAGACAACTTTTCCTTGCTAGGAATAAGTCTTCAAGAAAATCAAGAAAGAAGAACCCCTCGAATATACTCCGCACAACAATCCTGATACAAGGAAGCTCGATGACGAGGTCCTCCCAAATATTTGCAGGGCTTATCTTCACATGGTGGCAAGCCGGTCTCTGGTGTTCCCTTGCATTGAGCTCCTGAAGTGGCTCATTGATCACGTTGATGCACAAAAGTGTTTGATTAAGGATGATAACGGTGAATGAGTCGGGGCCTTCCTGCCATCAGAGGTTCATAATTACTACAAGCTTAATGAGTCTGGAGAAAAGTTTAGCACTGATTTCATTCTGAGTTTCTATGCATCGTATGACACTAGCAAAATCATGGCGTCTTGGTGGAGGAAAGACAAAAAGTTCATAAATCATACTGTCAGCTGGTATCCAACGACCAATCTTAGGGAACCATACATATATTTCATGTCTCTTCTCTTCAGATTGCATGGAGAGAAGGACTGCTCCTGGTTTTCAAAGGCTTGGATGCCTCTATATTTTACGATCACCATTTTAGGCACATGTTTCAATTGGGGTGTTATCATCTCCAAACAGTTGAGCACCTGCATAAGATAGGCTCAGGTATCGAAGGAGTTAGATACCCCCACCTTCTACATGGCCTCGTATCTACTGGATGTCATCTGCACTAGGAACACTTTTGCTGGGATGAACTTGAATTGACAATTTTCAGAGCTCGCGGTCCATGTATACTTTAGTATCCTGTGGGAAAAAAGGTACAAGAAATCCTATGCTGTCATCTATGATAACTTTATTGCACACATTTACTTATTTCTCTTTAGGAAAGAATGCCCTAGATTGTCAGATGAGGCAAAGAAGGTTATAGCCAAAATTGGTCATTGATATTTAGATGAACAAGAAACCTACATCAGGGTTTTCAGCGCTACAGGGGCACCCCATTTATTGCCCATTTATGTTCCCAAATGGCTAGTGTTAGGGGAAATTTGCTATCAAACCATCCTGCAAGGATACCATGCAACTTTAGTAAAAGACAAGAAGCAGGATTTCATACCGTATGGGTTTCATATCGACTTCTGCATGGTCAAAGACACCGCGCATGCTAAACAAATTGGCCTAGGTCAATTGGAATTTCGATTCCAAACCGACCGATTTCACAAACACGATCTGAAGGGATTGGTCCTACAGTACACGTCACAGGTATCATCCTTTTTGCCCTATGCCCATGATCGGTTCGAGGATGAAATTTTCACCGAGAATGCTCAAGACTGGGATGAGGTGGCAACCAAGAAGGCTGATCCTAGAGGAACCAGATTTAAAGCTATGAACTATGAAGAGAAAACGACATTTTTGGAGCAGGCAGTTCAAGAAATTAGCCGATGCCCTGAATGGGAAGCAACATATGAACTGGATGGAGGTATAAGTGATTCCCAAGAAGACGCTGAGGCTATGGGAGCTCATCAGGAATCCTCGATATAAATCAGGGATTCCCTCGAAGATCAAACTGCACAAGAAAGGGGCACACTTTTATACTAGCAAACTTAGCTACTAATGAAGTAGATGCAGGATAATCCATATCTTGTCATAAGTCCTGGGATTTCAACTACTGTCCAAAGAGTCTCGACAGAGCCAAGCAATCCTCGTCCCTCAGTTCCCGATGGAACCAATGGGTCAGACAATCCTGAATCTACGACATCGTCGATTGATCTCTTGGAAGGAGGAACAACACAATCAGACATAGGTCGGGTGTCGATAGAAACACAAACTCCCAATCCCTTGAGCACACTTACACATGTGTACAGAGACGACGAGAGCCCGGAGCCCTCTCGCGGTACCCCGGTCTGCGTTCAAGAGGAAGAGGATTTCGGAAAAACCCCTTCCCCAGGTCCCAAAAAAACCCCTTCCCCAGGTCCCGAGAAAACTTCTTCCCTTGGGCCCGAGGTTCATGACAAGGAGGTCTCACAAAAGGAAATGGAAGTTGAAGGTGATATCGACACAAGGGAGTTCGATGAATCAGAAATAGACGCAAGCCCAAGTGGAAAACCTCCGCAAAAGGAAGTCGACAGTTCTAATCAACACAACAGATGCTTGTACATCTAAAATAATTGGCGTGGGAAAATCCCTCTCTGATGTCGCCCAAGATAGAGCCAGGAGAGATGAAAAGGAATTAGCTGCCACCCTAAAGGAGATCAAACATGTTCGCCATCTGGCCGAGTAATACAAAATCACCACGCAGATCATTGTGTATCTGAAAGGTGAGTTCAATGGAGTCTACGATGAGTTCAAGAAATAAAGGCACCTGTTAGCCATAAACATAGTCGAGTTCCAGGAGGACACTCTTATGGCACTCGCAACGTGCAAGGAGATGGAGCGATGGCATTAAAAGGCACAACAAGCGGTAGAGAGACTCGAATATATTGAGGTAGTTCAGCAGGGTCGAGAAAAGGAAAGACATGGCATTCAGCTGGTAGGCAAAAGTAGTCTCAACCATATGAAGAGATCTGTCGAATATTGGGCTAAGATGTCTCAAGACCCACACCGCAAAATCCAAAAGCAATAGACCAAGTTCCAGAAACACTACGGTAAATTTAATAAAGTGATGAAGGACATCAGCCTTCCCGAGTTCGGTACCCCCGATGAGTTTTTCAACCTGAGCGACGTGTTCAAGAAACATGCCGAGCAAGACTCACTATGGGTCGAAGAGTGCGCAAAGGTCATTGATGCAAAGCTAGGGCAAGTGAAACAATTCATGGAACACCCGATCAGAGCTCGAGCCATGTTGCAACAGTTGAACTCTAGTTTGGTGAAGTACTGAGCTCATGCAGTGGATATCAGAGGAATCTATGTTGCCCCAATGGAACAACACAGGTTCCCATGGGCCCAAACCTGTGAAGATCTGTTTATCAGCTGGTCTGAATATGAAAGAAGTCACCCTTTTGAAGAAACATCTTAGGTGGACTGTTAAAGAAATTGTTGGATGATCACGTCATGTGGCAATTTTTGTTTGGCTTAAACTATATTTAGCTTTTAATTATAGTTAAACTTTATATTATAAATAGATACATTGACCAATGAACAAAGGGTCGATGGTTGTTGTAAGAACTCTTTCTTTTGGTTGTTGATAATTATTTTGAGACTGTTATGAATTGAGAAGACCTTTTGGACCAAACACAAGCTATTTTCATCAGATGCATATGATTGGAGTTGGAGAAGAATTACTTTGTTTCTTGTTCCATGAATGATGCAGTAAATGAGTAAGAGCAATTAATTATGTTATCAAGTTATCTAGTGCAATGTTTTGATGTTCTTTGATTTAATGATGAAGATAAATCATTGTGTTGTTATGTGATGAATGTTATGGTAGATGAAATATTTTTCTTACTATGATCTTGATTACATATGTTTTTTATTTCTGTTAATTAGTTTTCTCAAACAGTAATTGGATGCTCATTTGGTTAATGTATTAGTACTAGGCCCTTTGGCATAGAATCAATGCCTGGATGTTTGAGCAACGGGTTATCCCAAGCTTGACCTCTTCCCAATAGTTAAAACTTTGTCCTGTTATTTGTCAAGTTGGTTTATACTGGCTTGCATCTCTCACACCAGCCCCACCCAAGAGAAATATAGAAAAAGAACCATCCTAACTGAAGGAAGAGCCTTCACAAGAAAACATAAAGCCCAATGATAAATCGGTTGGATCGCAAGATCTAGAGAACCATTCCATATTAAATGCTACAGAGTCTAATTGGGCCTTAGTGGTGGGTTTGGTTCTTATTATTGAGTCAGGGGATTTAGGCCCCATTAACATAAGGGAAACGTATATGTGTCGAATTTTAGTGAGTTGAAAAATGCAGTTCTGAAGGAAATGCATAATGTGCCATATGTCGAGCAACCATGATGTTGCATCTCATTTTCCACCTAAATGAACAAAATGAAGACACTTACAAGCCCAGTTGGGTTAGCTAGACAAGACAACAATAAATGCAAGAGTTAGAAACATCAAGCATAAGAAATAAGCAAAAAACTAAACAAAGAACAATGAAAGAAACTAAACTAGAGTGCATAAGGACATTAGAATAAAAAACAAACAACATTCATGCCACCAATGGATAGGATTGTATTAGTGGAAAGAAAACACCAAAAAGAAAGGGAGACAGACTTATGGGTCCCCTCTTCCTCCAAGGGAGGGCTCTTGAACCCCCAAAGATTGAGCTCTTCTTACAACTAGCAAATTTAAAGGAAATGGTGAATAAATCCCAATCTCATTCACTCAAGAGGTGATGTGAATAGATCAAATGAAATGGTGCTTGTATACTCCTAATAAGGAAAGAGGATCCTCCAAGAGGATATAGGTAGCATAACAATACAAATGAATTCCTTGAAAATATAGTGCACCCATGGCATCCTTTTATAGCATAGCTTTGAGTCATTAATCAACCAATTTTTGGTGTGAACAAGGCGCCCTTTAGGTCACCCTTAGGTCTTTCACCAGCCCCCTAGTTGGATTTAGTCGAGATTTGGGTGTCAAATCGACTTGGAAGATGAACTAGAAGTGGGTGGAAGGTGGATCAATATCATAAATGCGTCGTTCTGATCGGTGCACATTTTTTTGCGTCCACAGTCACGCATCGTGCGCATGTGCTCTTTTCTTGCATTTTTGGATGGCGCATGTGCATGCGCTTCCTGTGTAGACTTAGCACATGCTGATTTTATTACTGGTTGTATAGTTTTGGACCTTTTGGAAATGCATTTTTGGTCCATGGATGAACTAATAGGTGTTTGGAGATGCTATATTCCTATGACCATTTGTGGACGAAATTTTAGTGATAATAGATGCCCCCTGATGTATGAGTTTAGGAGCATACGGATAGCCGAAATACATCAATGTTTCTTCTACTGAGAGTACCACTGTAAGAAAGAGAGATGAGGGAATTGCAAGAGAAACCCATTGGAGGGAGAGGGGAACCTGTAGGACTTAAACCTTTCGCAAGGTGAAAAAATAAAACTATGTACAAACGAGGCGGGCATGCCCCATGCTCGTGGAATGTAACTCAAAAATGTGTAATACAGTAACTGAAGTTGGTTTTTGGTGTAGATGATTGCATCGCACTCAGGGGCGTGTTGATAGTAGTGGAGGATAATTCTGATGGTGAATAAATGATGAAAAGAGGTGATGACACCTATAAGAAGTTTCAAGGAGTCACAGGCATTGATTGCCTAGCAATTTTCAGAGGTCTTCGAAAAATATGAGAAAAACTACAATAGTCGCAAAGTAAGACCCACTGCAACATGAGAAAGTGTTGGAGTCGAATGTGGTGGGGGTCAACGACAATAGAGAGCAATGATGGTTCTCTATGTGCCATCCGAGACTCCTCATTGTAAAGGTAATGAGAGTCAAGATACTGTCTCCCATCTGGAAACTGTGTTGATGTCGACATAAAGGGAAACACGACTGCGAGAAGCGGAGGGCTTCATGAAATCCACGCAATAAATTCAGGAACTGATGAGTAACATGGATGAAGTCTAGGAGTGATGAGACTCAAGACTTCCCTTGGTTGGGGAGATATGTAAAGTGGTAGCAACCATGAAATTGAATCGAGCATCAGGGGGATGACTAGACGAGGGTAAATTATGCCAGAGGCGTGACAAAATGGACAAACACAGAGATCAAAAGATGTATGGACTGTAATATACTCGAGGTTTCTGGATAATGTCATTGATGGGAGGAAGTGAAAAATTCCCCAACCAAGGGTGACAAGGGTTGCTTTTCTGGAAAGGGAAGGTCGCTAACGTCGACAACATAAATCTATGTAAATGTGGGAAAATGTTTTTGTACAATTACCGAAAGAATAAAGAATAAGTTGGGATAATGGTGAAAATACAGAAATGGGTGCCCTAGTGTAAGATGGCTTGGCCGATGATGGCGCAAGTTGCTTGGGAAACAGGTGGAGGGTGAGGGCTCCATAGGTGGGTTTCTATATTAGGGAAATGAATGAAGGATAATCTGCAGATGGGAAAACTAAATATGGATGAAATGGATGGTTAATAATACTAAGGGGGTGCGGTCAAAATAGAACCATGATGAGAGAATCTGGGAGTCCATCGGGCAAGCTAGAAAAAAATTAGGAGAAGGAGTATGTGGTTGGTTCTCAAAAATGTGGAAGACTATCAAGATTACCATCCCTAAAGGGTGAAAACATCACGAGTGTCAAAGTGCCAAGGGGGACTATGAATGGGACAACTCATGTGGGGAAGAGTGCTACCGGGTGATAATACCAAAATGCAGTGGAGGTGACAGTACTACAGAGCTGAATAGAGGGACCCTAAAGGCAAATGTTGGAGGGTGTGACTGGGGATGCAATTGAGGTTCAGAGGGAAATATTACATGCCAGTGTCGATCATATACCTGAAGGGGTAGTGCAGATGTATGATGACCAAGTACCTACACACATGAAGACCAAATACCCGATGTGAACAATATCTAAATATAAAGAACATATAACAATTATTCAATAACGTGTGAATATAAGCATGCGTACCTGAGCGTGAGTATGAGAGAAAAAAAGGCTCCCGGGGGCTGAGGATGGATGGTGGTCCGGGGAATATGACTGCGTAGGTGTCATGACCCTAGTCCCATGGCTGAAGATGGATCGACAAATGGACGCTCGGAGCTCGCGAAATTGAGGAGGGAAGTCTGGCAAAAGGGACTATATATAGGTGTAGGGCCCACATTGCCACCTCATCTGTACCTGCTACCATAGTGAGTGGACGAGAGGTTTTAGAGGAGATTTGAAGATTCTTGGAGATCAAGCCAGCCGATTCAGGATCAACGAATGCCAGGTTAGTGGTCGTATCCTCTTGCATAGTAAGTAGGATTTTTTTTTGGGCAGGGCTATACGGATGGCCATACAGGTGGATTTTGTGAGGGTGGGCCCCCCATTGCACAGGTGATCGAAGAAATCCCACACATGAGTGCACAACTATAAATTGGAAAGCTGTGCACGGGGGCGCCCAAGTGAGAAAATTAGGCACGCATTGGGTGCACTCCCGTTCGAATCACAACTACGCATGCATGCACGACCGTGTTCCTGACAGTAGCATTGGGGGCAGGGATAGGGTTATTGAACCAATCTATATGCCTGGATGGGAAAAAATCCTTGGTTTTGAATCCATATATGGGGTTGTGGTTAGGAAGTGCAAAGGCTTCCTGTGACAGAAAGAGTGCTCTATGGTGGAGCATATCCCATGGGCAATTGAGGGTAGTTAACTCCTCGAGGATGTCTTCATCGCAGTGGAATTGTCAAGAATATAGGGGATCTAGAGGAGTGGCATTGGTGACTGTCATCGTGTGTTTGTCTTCAGGTGGTAAAGAAGTGGGGGGTGTGACACAAGGGTATTGCGATGGTTCGCTCGACATAAACCAAATATCGAGATAATGTGGGTTGAAAATGGTAGTCGGGCGTAAAATTGCTATGGGGAAATGAACTGGAGAATTGGGGGGATTTCGAGGCAAATCCTCGTATAAATCATCTAGGAACCATGGGGGAGTTGGGAGAGCCTCTGGCTCAGGAGAGGAGATATGAACAACCTCAAGTGGTGGGGTAGGGATATTCACTGGTTCCGCTGGCTGTGGGGGGGGTGTCGGATTTTGAATAAGGACCATTTAGTGACGCCTGTATTCGATGATCATGAGGAATTGATATGTGAAATTATCAAGTGATTCTCATAGAGAAAAAAACGACATCTCATATGTTCATTGACTGAGGTTTTGACATAATGGATGTCGGATGGGGGTAGTGCTTGCTAAAAGCTTTGACGGGCTACTGCTATTGTCTGCCGAAATTGAGGTAGTGTAGGGCAATCATGGGTGTAATGGCCATACTATGAACAGATGGCACATGCAAATTTGGTTCGCAACACTTTGCTACCTGTAGTAGTGGTTAGGGTAGGAGTATTAGGTGTGCCAAACAAAGCGATGGGTGAGGTGGGCACCCGAGGAAGTTGGATTAGATTGCGTAGCGCGGGTAGAGATGGTCATTTGTTGGTGGGGTGTCCATCCTTCTCACATAGGGTGCAAGGAGGTTGAACGCGAGGAGGAAGGGGAGTGATGGGATCTTTATTTTTCCGTCTGTCCCCAGCTGTAGCAGTGGTGTTAGCATGTGGGGGTAGTGGTGGTGTGGTGGGACTAAGTATTGGAATCTACATCAAGATTCCTTTTGTTTGGGGAGGGAGGGATGGTTGAGGAACCATTTAAGGGGGATGTAGATACCATACGGGGATTCCCAACACCATATTAGGAAGGGTAAGTGTTGCGGCTACCTGGAAGGCTTGTACGCCCGGTGGGGGGTAAAAGAGGGGGATTTGAGTAATGACTTGGGGGACTATCTCCCAAACTGGGATATGGCCTTGAGGAAGGGGGAGGTTAGGAACATGTAGAGCTGAAGAGTTGTCAGGGGATTCCTGAGGGAGAAGCGTTGTGACTAATGGGATGCCAGGGCTAAAAGAATCCTCGGTGGGAGGGAGAGTATCTTCTGTTGGTGGAGACGAAACATACTTGTGCTGAGGGATGGATGAGCGGTGGTGCTCCGTGGTATGTCCCTAGAAAGGATGGGTCTTTAAAAATACCAGGTCCCATCTCAATGAGTGGATATGCATCATAATTAGTGTGGACAAAAGGGAGGATGTTATCGATGTTGGAGGAAGGGCTAGGCTCGTAATGTGAAACTTGATCGATGGTAATGATCTTTTCGTTATGAGGGAACATCATGGTTCAGAACACAGAAGAGGCGACCGCCTTCATAGCATACATGTAGCTATGACCAAACAAGATATTGTAATCGAGTGGGGCATCGATAACTTCAATGTCAATAAGAATGGTTTTTCCCCCGAGTTCGACGGGGACATTTTGGAAGAGCCCTTTGGGAGAGGATGGTCATCCGTCATAAGCTCTCAAGGTGATGGTGGATGGTATGAGCTTGGGGGAGCCGAGTTTCTGCCATACGGATTTGGACATAATGCATGTGGATGCACCTTCATCAATGATGCATCAATGGACTGTGATGTTCCAGATTTTAACCAGTATTTGAAAAGAAATGAGAGAGGGGAGGCAAGGTTCTACACTATCGAGATCAAATGTGATGAGTCGGCTATCAGCAGGGTCGACTGCCCCCAGGGTGGAAAGTAATGACTACCGTTGAGTGGGACAAGTTTGAAGTACTTCTAAGACTGACATGGCGGCAGGGGATTGTGCCAAGTCATCGACCATACTATAATTATGAGTCGCCCTAGCCTGGGGGTTGTGGACATTCCTACGTAATGGGATGCGAGGAATACAAAGGGGTGTTTCAGTATTAGGGTGAGGAATCATCAAAGGGGGTCTAGTTGTGACTGAGGGTTCTTCCGAGGTGGTGGGAGCAGAGTCAGGAGGTGCGCTGTATTAACGACTGTGTGTTTGTAGAAGAACTTTTTCCTCGCTAGTGAGGAGGAAAGTGTGATCCGTAGGATTGCCAGGATTTGGATACTGTCCTATCTGGGGTGGGGTAGGATGTATCTCTGTTAGAAAAACAGGACCGCGGAGCAATAAAATAAAACAAATGCAGAAACAAAACACAGAAGACACACAATACAAGAGAGACACAGATATACG